>JADDOH010007341.1:0-42400 GCA_016648135.1 Agrypnia vestita | reverse complement strand
AAAATTTGCTATCAACCGAAGAATTTACAGAAAAGATTTATTAATAAAAAGTATCTAATAAGTAATATAAGACAATCGTTAAATTGAATTTACTTTATTTTATTTTTACTTAACTATATTTTCAGCAGTTTTACACTTGTCTAATTTTATCATATGATATAAAAAATTTTGAGATTTTATTACTTCTTTATTTTATATAATAATTAACACTACACGTTATATGTAATATCCGTAGTAAACGTAGGTTACTCCAGAGGACTACCGTCATCTGTTCATCGTCATCCTCAAGATAGTGCGTGTGCATGTCAGCATACGATGCAACACGCATCTGAACGTAGCCAGAGGGATACGCATTTGCGCTCCACGTAAAATGCTTCTTCATTCTCTCCTCGGCCTTGACGCCGATAACAATTACAAAAGTGTACTCCTCGAAATCGAGCTTTTAAATGGAGAAATTAATTGGGTAGCTTGCTTGAATAAATTAACACTTGCTTCTATCTTTCTTTCTTCTAAAATAGTGAGCCCCTGCATGTAATCCTCTACAACATACAATATCGATAATAATTTATACAACCACCAAGAAAAACCACATGTCAGCATGTGACGTTTGCGTCTTGTAGAGGGTGTATTTTGGGGTGAAGTTTTTTTTTTGAAGAAGTTTAAATCGAAAGTTTAAAAGAGAGGCTTTAAGAGAAGTTCTAAAAGCGATTTTACTTTAAGTTCATTTATTAAAAGTCTAATATATTATTTGAGATCTGCTTTTGCAAGCTCAAAGCTATGTTTAAAATTTATTTACGTGATTGAATTAAGTTTACGTTTAGTCTAACATATAATTTGGCCAGTAATCGTCTAGTGATAGTAATTTAGGACTCCTCGATGTGACGCGGTTACCCGGTACTTTTGGTAGCGTAGCAGAAGAAATGCCATTGTATTCATACGAGGCGAAACTAACCTAACAGTATTAACGCGCAACATGAGCCGGACTCAAAACGACGATCGATTGAACAGACTAACAAAATCGCCTTTCATGGCGGCGCATTAGTCACTTCCTCGCATCCGGTAGTGGCGTCGCGAACATAAATATGTCTACGTAGATTTTTCGCCTAGAACGAAGCCGCCTGGTTACCGAGGTCTCATATTAGCACCTGTGGACGGATTCCACGGTTGAGCGCGGGGTCACGATTACGATGGAATATTCAGATAGATAAATACCACTTGCGAGATACAGCCTAGGGCGCTATGAGTATAACTTGGCATCCACATAATACAACCGACGGTACATAATAGGAACTTAGTGCTGATATTGCGCAACAACACGCAATATTTAATTTTATTGCGTATATATTTTTTTTTTAATGCAATAGTATACTGGATCTGCCGGTCATCCAGATTAGATAAATCACGGTCGATTAATACACGGTTATACTTATTAAACACACACACAATACTCAAAATGCAAATTAACGGCTGGGTTCTCCAGAATACATACATACATACAATGCTTACAACTGGCGCGATCGGTGGTCTTCGGCCTGATTTATCTGTTCATGGTATATAGTGGAAAGAGTAAACATATATTCATAACTAGGCGCAACAGAGGCTCAGGGCAAGCTTTGTCTGACATTATCACAGCCCGAGATTCTAAGGGAATGGAAGATACGATTTTGTAAGTGAAATTTAAGAAGTGTCTAACCACTTCTGTTCAAACGTGGATTCTAGATGCCCCCCCCCCCTGTAGGGGGGAGGGGGATGCGGCCCCAGAGCATCGCCGCATCCGGTGGTTAACTCCTGTTTAGACATAACCTCCCACACTAAGCTGCAGACCAAGATCAAGCCGAGACTCTATTGCTCCTGCTGGAATCCCCCGAAGTCCTCGCTTCCCGGCGACAAACATATCAGGAAGAAATCCCGCGTCTGATATTAAGGTTTGTATATTATCCCGCGGGGCAGTCAAATTGACTGGTGTATAATGATGAGGATCCCACGTTGCGGCTACATGAGCCAGATTATTATGATGTTTACTGCTGATTAAAGGGCTGAATGAACTAACTGGGTGACTGGAAAAGACTCTCCTTGAGCGCGTCAGTCAGAGCCATATTAGCATCGCCAATTATAGTTGATGTGATTGATCCCACGGTGTAGTCTTATTGACTAGAGATATTAAATGATGGTAAAACAGCATGATTATTACAGTTGATTGTGAAGTTCCTGATATGTTTCTCGCTGGCCGGGAAAGGAGAACCCCGAAGGTCTCTGTATACAGCAAGTTAGAAAAGGTGGTGAATGATGAGTATGATGGTGTTAGTAATGTCCTCGCGCAGTGTATAGATTATTAAATTGCTTCCTGCTTCTCATAGTCGCTCGTTCATGCGGAACGCCCTGTCTCGTACGTTGATGAGGTCTCAAACGAAGGTTTTGATTGAGGTACGGCTACCTGAGTCTTTTAGCTGACATTCATGAACATTCATATCCGGAATTCGAGCTCGTCGGGCCAAGGGAGTGAAAGAACGTAGGGGCTTCTTCACTCCGGCTGTGTTTGAGGCACGACGCTCTGGTCCGATTCGAAATGCTTCACCTTTGCTTGACTGAACACATTTTAACTGTGTGGAGGCTTTGCGCAATTCTACTTAGACCCACCCAGAGTGTCTCCGCAGTCCAGTTCATCCCCTGGACCGAGAACACGCACCCCGTCATTTGATCCCAGTTACATACAACTATCTGTATCGCGAGTGTATCTCTCTCTTCAATCCCCTTCATTATTCCATTTATACAACAATCACGTGACTAACCTCGAGAGTCTAGCACCGGTAATAAGATCTCATTATGCTACGTTGGAAGTTAATATTGCATAACCGGACGGAATGCCTATTTCCCGCGATCATATTCAATTTGTAAAACGCAATAATATGTATTTATAGATGTTAGTAAAACGTTTGAAATGCAGAATGCACGTATGATGACCTCGCTTCTATCCTAAAGATAATTAAGATATAATCCCGACGTTACGTCCCGACATCAGTACTAATTTGTTTCCGCGTCCGGTACCGTCGAACTCTGAACCCACGTAATGAAATGAATAGTGACCATGAGACAATGACAAATTATATAGCACGAACATTCCATTTGATACACATAAGAAAACATCAGGACTAAATAATATCAAAGGTTCTTATCTTAGTTCTGTAGTTGGTCTGCTTCTGAGATGGCATCCTGATCCGAAGTAATATAACTCTCCAAAATTGAGCAATTACCAGCGCCTGTGTAGCCCTTCATTTCCCTTGTATATATATTTTAATATCAGCGCCTGTAAAACTGTATTAGATCCTAGAAACAAGAAAACTATTCCCTCTACGCCGAGCACATACAGAAAATAAACCCCTTCAATCTAGTTCATCCACGGTTATGCAAAAAGGCGAAAGAATAGTAATAGTAAAAGGTCCTTAACTGACAGAAGTTGAAGTTCTCTGCAAACTGCCCATATCTTCTAGTGGCGCCTGTGTATTCCAATAACAACTTTCCAGTCATGTATTTAACATAACGTCCTCCTTGTGTGTATGTGTGCTGCAGTATCTGTCATCCAGTTAGTGATTCCCAAAATAGTGTTTTCCTTGTATATATATATATATTTCAATATCAGCACCTGTAAAACTGTATTAGATCCTAGAAACAAGAAAACTATTCTTTCTACGCCGAGCACATACAGGACATAAACCCCTTCAAACTAGTTCATCTACGCCGTACAGTGATATCACATGCAGACACAAACAATATAATTACAAGTATGCTTGCGTCCCGCCGACTGGACGCCTGTGTTTTCCAATAACAACTTTCCAGTCATGTATTTAACATAACGTCCTCCTTGTGTGTATGTGTGCTTCAATATCTGCCATCCAGTTAATGGTTCCCAAAATAGTGTTTTCCTTGTAGATATATTTCAATATCAGCACCTGTAAACCTGTATAGAATCCTAGAAACGAGAAGACTATTCCCTCTACGCCAAGCACATACAGAACATAAGCCCTTTCAAACTAGTTCATCTACGCCGTATAGTGATATCACAAGCAGACATAAACAATACAATTAAAAGTATGCTTGCGTTCTCCCCCACCTTGGTGGAAATATTCGCATTCGTATTCACCGAATAGTAGGCCTGATATTCGTATTCATGAAGGTAGTATTCGTTGCATCAAGGTGATTATATTTACAAGTATGTTCAAGTTCCCCCACCTTGGTGGAAATATTCGCATTCGTATTCACCGAATAGTAAGCCTGATATTCGTATTCGTGAAGGTAGTATTCGTTGCATCACTCTCAATAATAAAATCATATAGATAAATAATTACGGTAACTCATAAAAATATGATATTACTTATATTAAACGAACAAAGCAAAACAATCTGTCATATAAGTAAATAACGTGATCACGGAAGACCGAAGGTTAACTACCCCTGAACAGACCGCGAACTGCCCACAATAATGGAAAATGTTGTAGAAAACATTTCAAATATCTAATATTGAATGAATAAAACAATGCCATATGAATAACTATCGCGATTACGAAAGGCCGAAGGTTAACAACCCCTGAACACACCGCGAACTGCCCACAATAGTGAAAAATGTTCTAGAAAACATTTCAAATATCTAATATTGAATGAATAAAACAATGTCATATGAAAAACCATCACGGCTACGGAAGACCGAAGGTTGATCTGATCTAACCGCAAACGACCCACAATAATGGAATATGTTGTAAAAAAAAAACATTTCAAATATCTAATATTGAATGAATAAAACAATGTCATATGAATAACTATCGCAATTAAGGAATATATACAATTCGAAACACGTCTTTATAAGAACTTGATAGGAACAAATCGTGTTTTCAACGATTGCCTAATGATACGCAATACAAACATGTAACGAGTTCAAATAAACCACACATTCCTGTTTTAATAAAATAAATATAAAATCCAGAAGCATTTTTTAAAATATATTGTTTGTAGGAAATTCCTCGTACGATTTGAATTTATATCACGCTTACAATCGTGATATCAAAACACATAATTAAATTCTCGTACTAATTGAAACAAGTTCAGACAGCAATCGCGACATTGACTACGCACAGCTCCTTCGAATACAGGCCGATAGTAAAATAATTAACCGCAATAGAAAACATAAATGTGTTCCCCAGCTGAAGACCGGCCACATCTAAATTAACTATCTCTATACAACATGTGCAATTCGAAATACGTTTTATAAGAACTTGATAGGAACAAATTGTGTTTAGAACGGTTGCCCAATGACGCAATAAAAGCATGTAACGAGTTCAAATAAACCACACAATCATGTTTTAATAAAACAAATATAAAATCCAGAAGCATTTTTAAAATATATTATTAGTAAGAAACTCCTCGCACGATCTACACAAATCATATAGAAATCCGCGTATTCAATCGCCAGTATAGATAACAAAGCATTCGTTAGCATAAGAATACATCCGCCCTGAAAAACCTCTCGCACATTCCGAACCTCGCGACATTGAATATACATAATTATTCTGAAATTTTAAATCCCACAAACAAACACGAAACACCCTTCGTCAGTAAAGTATTCCATTTTAAAGCCTTTATATCTTTGGTAATATATGAATATCAAATTTAAGTGATTTTTCATATGAACAGCGACAGAATTATATATTTCATAAGCGTTATGCAATAATTTGAATAACTATCACAGTCGCCATATTACGATTTCTTGTATATTGAATCTGAAGCGCGTATAGTAATAATTATCCCTAGGCACAAAATACGTAACAAAACAATCCACAACATGTATCTATAATTGTTACGATCCAGAAAGTTCTAAATTGAATACACGAAAAAGGCAATAGAAATAAATAATATTGAAAATGCTTAGCTGTATCGTCGAGTGTTGCTGCCTCTGTGACTCACTGATGGTATCTCGGTCCTCTCTCCACAAGAGCCTCCGGCCAACGTTGATGCTGAAGAAAGAAGGGAGATCCTCGAATTTGTATGGCTTATATAGTCTATATTTCTCGCCATTTTTGACTCCAACCGACGTGTCAAGGTCAAGTCTAACTCAGAAAGCCTCTGATTCGCCGAATTCGTTCCGCGGATCCACGTTCCTGATTGGCTCGCTTCATCAGAATCATATAACATAAAGCCCGCTTTACACGCCCGCGTGCAGAAATAATAACGCTCGCCCGCACCTACTTATCCGGCAGATAGATATTTTCGCATAATTTTTCAGCAATGTCTATTTGAATAGGCCAATATCGTTACAATGTGACGAAAAAATGTTAAAAGAGTAGTAAATAATAATTAAAACTTAATTATACAGTTTAAACACGCTACACTCCAGCGTCATGATGTTTTCACGGCTTACTTCACATCATTTTCTGGAATTTCTAGATCAACGCGAATATTTTCAGCTCTCGAACACATTTAAATTACCCCGTTCAAATGTTCAATTGATTGTTGAAAAAATGTGGCCATTTTGTTTTTTAATAGGAAAACATATTTCGATAAAAGAACGTTCATGTCAACTGCTTTGTTTCGATCTTTTTCTGTGAAAGTATTAATTTTTTCAGCGTTTTCAGTGAAATATTAATTAAGTAAGACTTTTGTCTATATTAATTGGGCGTATCCGGATATTAAAACTGGCATTCAATAAAAATATTCATGTTAAATGTTATTTTTGCCTTTGTCATATTTATAAAGATGAATAATTTATTAGTAAAGATATACGTACACCAACATGTCAGTATACTTTAAAATAATTTTAATTGATTTTACCACAGAGTTATATCCAATTACAATAGCATAATCGAAATGAGTTTTATGTTTTCTGAAAATCTGGGTTATTGTTGCCAGTTTGAAATAAAATAAGGCCTTTTGTAATATAATTTAAAATAGAAAGAACCTGTAGGCAGCTTCCCACCCTCGGAAGGGTGGGCGGCTGGGGTGCTGGCGTGCCTCAGTCGATCCTCTGCCTCGCGCTGGGTTGCACGCCGGTCTGTATATATCGCTTTTTACACACAAAACAACGTGCGTAACTTAAAATAAGCCTCCGAAACAGCTCAAGTAATTAATCTACAGCATTTGTTGTAATAATTATATAATACATGTGAAAGTATCTTACTAAAAGTGTACAAGACGGGATAAGGTAAGCTATACATATTTTATTCATTATTACACAAAAATAAGTTACTAATAAAGCAGAATACACGACACTGATGAAAGTATATATTCTTTAATTGTATCGAGTAACTTATTAAACGTTCGTGTTAGTAATACTACGCATTGAATGTTGCGCATTCCCAACTCCGGAAAATACAGTACATAGTAAGAAACTTAAATGAATTAATATTCAAAATAATTTATGATCAAGTATGATTTTTGATTATTGATATCGGATTTGATCTTAAATAAATAAATAAATTAAATTAATAAATTATTATGTAATTACTTTTAAAGAACTATTTTTTTCAGGTTTGATTTCGGAATCAAACACGATGGATCAAAGAATGACTTAATAAATAATCTTTGAATTCTATAAGGAAACATTAATTGATTCAAGATGAACATTTCTGTTAATGATTCAGTGACAACGACGGAGAATGACTACATTTTTGATAGATTGGACATTCGCATTATCTTTATATCACTTTATTCCGTGGTATTCTGTTGCTGTTTTTTCGGTAAGATATTTAGAGAAAACTTAAATAATTTTAAATCCATTATTCATATCTTATTTTCTTCTTAATATTTAATTGAATGTTTAATATTATGCATATACCTCAAAATAAACATTATTTATTGCACATCCTCGCTGATAATATGCTTTATATTTAATTTTCATAAATACATGTAATGAAAAATTAAATTATTTTGTTCCATTTTTTTATATTGCTGTTATTGTTATCTTTTGTTTTTATTTTCTTTTTAACAAACAAACCGTCAACTGGTTATTATTAACCCTAATAGGTGGTCCTAGAGCAGCATTAGAGTACAAAATATAAATATTTTATCAACATTTTGAATATGCTACAATTGCCTACACAATACACAGTTTATGATAAATTAATAATAACTTATGACTTAAAGATAAAATAAATTGTTAATAATATTCAGAACAAAATTAAGACTTACGCAAATCAATAAATGTAATTTAATAATGAGTTTTCAATTAACAAGCATATTACATAATGCTCAATGCACTTTTTATGATAAATTAATAATAAAGAATGTCTTAATGAAAATATATTTTGTAAATATTATTATTTTTGTTTTTGTGTAAAAATATTATGTTTTGTGCAAAATAGTAATTTTTTGTTTTGTGAAAAAAAAAATTCTCGCTTGCCAAGCAATATTGAAGGAAGTATCTACAATTTACTATTATTAGTCAAATAAGAAATTTATATGCCATTTTACAGCAAAAAAATATATTAATTACAGTTTATTCATTGGAGTTTTGTGTAACGATACTTTCAATATTATCAGAGTATGTTTTTAATGTATGTAATTAATTTGTCGTTAATTATCGATAACCTTTATGTATATGTCAAGCCTATCATCATCGTTCCTGACATCAACATGATTATCATTACTGAAAGCTCTGAGATTGTATATTGATAAGTTTTCAGGAAATCTGCAAAGACCGGATCAATTATTTGCTTTCGGAACTTTTAACTCGTTAATCAACTTGGAAATGTTGGCAGTCTTCTTCACGGTAGAGCAATGGCGAGAAAGCTGGCATTAAATTCCAGTTAAGCTCGTTAATCAAAATATAACGGTTGAATTATTTTATTTTTAATTCTTTTTGACATCCTAAAATATTTGTACAAATATTTGGCTAAATGATCGACTTCATCTGCTACATAAACAGGTGGATGTGATGTCGATATCAGAGTACAATGTATTCAGTATTTATTTTGCGTACTCATTACTTAGATATATATTAGTCATAAATTATAATATCTATCCTGGTGATATTACTATAGGCACTGAAATGTTTCTATGACAGAAACCAACTTCCAGTGAAACGACCAAGAAATAATAACTACATATGATTTGATTGCCATTACAAATCAGGAAAATCAATCCCGTATTATTTGTTGTCTTCTATAATTTGAATACCTTAGCGATCGTCGTAAATATGATAATAATTAATCACCAAATGATGCAAGATAAATAAAATTATGTATTAAAAAACTAATAAAACCCTCCTACTTCTATTGGAAGCCTGTATTTTTTCTATTATTTCGCATAGACTTTACCATTTGTTTATGATCGTTTATGATTAAATTAATTTTTTTATGGCGATTATTGTTTTATGTATTCAATCATATAGTTAATATTTGAGACTCATTATTCTCTTGTAATAATAGGACTTCTTCTACATATTGATTTTAATCTGTGTTTTATCATTTCTTCTACCTATAATCCTTAAATTTTTGAAAAAATATTGTATTTTTATTCGTCTTCATGAATTAAAAAAATCGTCACATCAGACGATAACAATGCTGTTTATATAAGTTTTTGTCGCTAGCATAAGTTTGATGTAAGCGTCTTCTATAAGTTATAACTGACAGTAGACACTGATTTCATAACTTTTGTTATATATTCATTGTAGAGTTTTGAAAAAGGATAGGTACGTCCTCAAAAATGAAAAAAATTCCGAACTTGTTTCAAGTATATTTAATCTATCTCAATAGGCCTGATATTAATTTGCGAAACTGTTTCTTTCTTTTTAAATTGATATTTTATAGACAATCCAACTATTTTGCTTGCATCATTAGTTTACTTTTCCAATTCACTTTGAAGTTTCTTTTTTACATCTATGATGAAAAGTCATCTAAGATAGGAATCATACGGTGGCTCTCGTGCCCAGTGGGCATGACACTGACTACCCATACCGATTCCCGGTGAGGTCAAAATGTGATTTACTCAAGTCTGAATGTTTTGTGATGTGTTTCGCTTCTGTAATTGGGTCTCTTGGCCTGTTGAAGCAAAAAATATATATAAATTGATATGTGCTGGATAAATGCGTCGGAACACCGCTCCCAATTCCGACTACTCGCATAAATTAATGGGGAGAAATTCATCTGACCGAGGAAATATTCTAAAGGAAAATTTACGTCAAGCTAAATACCGTGTCGTAGTCGGCATACATCGGAGGCTGCGCGCGCACGAATGGAAGATGGAGCCAACTAGCTGGGATATTTACGTGAAGTCCCCACCACCGTGAAACACAGTGGTGGCGTTGTTCTATTGGCAGAATGCCCGCCGGGCGGCTCGTGCACGGGCCTTCTTGAGCAAATATAAGAAAGGTCGTTTTGATACCTCGACCTGTGTTCCGGTCGGTGAAGAAGACCTAGAAGAGCTCTTGAAAAGAAAGAAGAAGGTATGAACCACCAGCTCCTCGGGCAACCCAGCGCTGCAAGAAGAAATACCAATCATACGATAAGCTAACGTCATCGACTATAATACGAGGGAATTTTTTTTTGACTACCGGGAGATTTATCGATGGAGGACCACTAACCGATTCCGACGGACGGAAGTACGAGCTTCAGTATCTACCACGTAGTGATATCTGATTGGGCTGACGCCGCAGAGCTACATCTTCTCGAGCAGACTTCGAGAATTATCAACGGAGAACCACTAACCAATTCCGACGGACGGAATTACGAGCTTCAGTATCTACCACTTACTGATATCTGAATGAGCTGACGCCGGATAGCTACACTTTCTCGAGCAGACTTCGAGATTTATCGACAGAGAACCACTAACCAATTCCGACGGACGGAATTACGAGCTTCAATATCTACTACGTACTGATATCTGATTATGCTGACGCCACAGAGCTACATCTTCTCGAGCAGACTTCGAGAATTATCAACGGAGACGATCAACAACTTTACCTGAGAGCGGACTTTCAAGCTTCGGTACCTACCACCCACCGATATCTGATTGAGCTGACGCCACAGAGCTTCACCTTCTCGAGCAGACTTCGAGATTTATCGACGGAGAATCACTAAGCAATTCTGACCGACGGAATTACGGACTTCAGTACCTACTACCTCCACATATCTGATTGAGCTGACGCCACAGAACTTCAACTTCTCCAACCAACTTCGAGATTCATCGACGGAGGTCATCAGACATTTCCAATTTACGGAAATACGAACTTCAGTACCTACTACCTACATATATCTGAATAAGCTGACGCCCCAGAACTTCAACTTCTCCAACCAACTTCGAGATTCATCGACGGAGGTCATCAGACATTTCCAATTTACGGAAATAAGAATTTCAATACACACTACATACATATATCTGATTGAGCTGACGCCATAGAACTTCAACTTCTCCCACCAACTTCGAGATCCATCGACGGAGGTCACCTTTCAGAATGGTGTTGAAAAGTTTTAGTGATAAAGTATTATTTTTCATAACCCTCTATTTACTGATGCGGAAATTTTCGGTTGTGTGTTACACTCGTACGAGTGTTGCGTCATTGAATATGTTTTTGTTAACTTATACATAAGCTTTTGACTTGCTTTGCTTGTTAAGGCTTTCACAATTGCAGATTTGTATATAAATCGTGAGCCATTTCATAATCCACGAAAGCTACTATAATATTATACAAACACTGAAAATGCTCGCCAACATCCTATGTATGTGCTTCCCAGTACGATTCTTTTAGAATGTCGATCTAAATTTTGTCGACTTCCTGTGCTTTTCCTGCTTTTGTACCAGGTTAAGCATGTCTAATCTCAGAGAGCAGGAAACAATTCTATGATGATCCTAAAATGATCCTATTCTTACTCACTTTGAGAATATTAAAAATTTGTCATAAATTCCCAATGTGCGTTTTTTTGATTATCGTCATAATTATCATTAACGTCATCTGCTCATGATTATGTACTAGCGTCATATCGCCACCACTATTAGCTGTTTTCTAGCATTATTTGCTAGAAAATATAACTGAAACAAGTAAGTGATTTATATAAGAGTATAGAAACACAGTATCGAACATGTTAACTTATAGCTTGTTGGTCTTGTGGTTAGAACTTTCGTCTCATGATCCAAAGGTCGCGGGTTCGAATCTCACTCCAGACTAGCAAGTTAGTCCCATTTTCATAGCACAAGCGTTTAGCTTAATTTGAAAATAGTAATAATGTTGATGTGACACGTATTTCGTGTTCGCATCTCTACATTTTTAAAAGAAAAAAAATTACCTGGCATATTTCACGAATAACTTATTTCAAAATATCCATAATAATAACAAAAGTAAATTGAAGATGATAGAAAATAGGAGTAAAGATAGTAAATAAAGCCTTTAACGTGCTCGAGCGGACGGTGGTCTATCCGCTCAATTAAGTACACAATTCCAGGGTAATAATAAACTGGTAATAATAATAACTTCTTCTTCTTCTTTTGGTGTCATGTCAGGTCCCCCCAACGTTGACTATCACCCGAGAGAAATCGTCCCTGTCCTGGGCAGCACGAAACAGCTCTCCAACACTTCTTATGCCCGTCCAGTCGCGTATATTGCGGAGCCAGGAAATCTGTCTCCTTCCAACACCTCTACGACCCTCTATCTTGCCCATAAGAATCAGGTGGAGCAATTCATATTTTTCTCCTCTGAGCACATGACCCAAATACGATACCTTTCGGATTTTGATATTTGTCAGCAACTCTCTATTCACTCTAGCTCTTTGAAGAACTCTTGTGTTGCTGACCATATCCGTCCAGGGTATCCGGAGCATTCTCCGATGTATCCACATTTCGAACGCCTCCAGCCGGTTCATGCTACTCACTTTGAGGGTCCACGATTCCACTCCGTACAGCAGGACTGACCATATATAACATTTGACCAGTCGCTGTCGAAGTTTCAGGTTAAGATTGTCATCGCAGAATATCTGTCTCATTTTGTTAAAAGCAGCTCGCGATGCTTCAATTCTGCATTTGACTTCGGTTTCTGGGTCGAGGTCTTCCGCTAGGATACTTCCAAGGTAATAAAAAAACTTTGTAATAAAAATTTAAACTTTGTAAATAATAACTAATAAAGGGTAATAACTAGCTGGTAAGCCGGCGAGCACCTAGATCTGCGCCCTGCAGTATTAAACCAACCCTGAAATCCTCTGCTGGGTCCCCAACTGGGTCCTCCATGGGTTGCTGTCGTCGCTACTGGAGTAACTACTGGGTTCCCAGACTAGATCTTCTATGAGTTAGGTTTTAAGTAAGCTAGCGAAGGCTAAAGGCTCGGGCTCAAGATTATTAAAGATCTCTAATCTCTATACGATGACTGATTTGTATTCAGGATAGCGCAGAACACACCAAAAACTAGGTGTTCCAAAGCATTTGAATATTTTTAGCGACATTCTATTGGTGTTTTGTCGTCGTCTTTGTTGGTAAAATTATGCTCGATCTTAGGTACTTGATATACATAGGGTACTTCATATAAAGAAGATAACCTTTCGTGTGCATATTTTAACTATGGCTGGCGCCATCTCTGACGCTAGTTCCTTAGTTATCTTTAAATCAGAAATGGCCTTTTAGCGCCATCTAAGGAATTGTTTCGAGAATAATATATGTTGGCGTTACAAATATATTTAAATAAGTGTACATTAAGTAATAATATTAAATAAAAATGAAATGAAATAAGTATCTATAATGATAAATAATTAGGATTCTCAATTTCACTCATTCAAAAATATTTTATAAATAATTAATATGCAATAATTAAATAAATGCGTGCTTAAAATGTATGTTAGCATATTAAATTTCAGCATTATAATATATTGATACGATTCAAAGCTATGATTTATTTTCAGGTAATCTTCTCGTTGTTTTGGTTGTGACGCTGTCAAGAAGGCTGCGTTCTGTGACGAATTTTTTTCTAGCAAATTTAGCATTGGCAGACTTCTGTGTCGGTGTGTTTTGTGTTTATCAAAACCTTTCAATCTATCTCATTACAAGGTAGGAAATTCATTAATTTTTTAAATGTATATGCTTGCTTGGTATTTCATCCTGTATTGTGTGACACTATACACTGTGTTGAATGACGAATTATCATTTGACATCGCAGAACATTTTTATTTTTATGTAGTTAGTAATTATTATCCTATATTTATATTTATCGTATTCTTTTCATAGTAATAATATTTACATAAGAACAGGTATTTAAATTTTCAGTTACTGTTAAATAGTTTTTTTAATTTTTCCCAATAGGTATGAATTGTTGATTAGCTCAATTTCCCTTTTTTCGCTATAGGTAACGATATTATATATTATAAATTTATTTTTGAGTGCTTAGAGTATTACTTTGTTGTTAAAGTGTATTTACAAAACTTATTTTAATAATTTTTCAATTTATATTGTATCACTGAAAACCCAAGTTTCAGGATAAACCCTTTAGAAAAAATCTATACCCAATAAGTAATTAATATTATGCTTTATGACGACTCAGTAATTTTATATTATATTTTTTACCACTTTCTATTTATTTTCTCTCAGCAAAGAAAAATTTACATCGTGATTGCCTGTCTTATTTGTTATTCCATAAGTAGCTACATTTTTTATGATAACAAAGACATACTTATGTTTACTCTAATACAACTGTACGAAATTTTCAACACTTATGACATTTTTTAAACGTATGTTTTTTTTTTGTATTTACTTGTTTTTATACTATGAAAGTCAGAGACTCTTATACAGAGAATAAGTATAGGTATGAATTCATGATAAACATTCACAATTTGAAAACTGAAACACCCTATAGGTATGAATTCATTGATTCAACAAGAAATATACATTTAGTAAGAAGTATACTTGAAATTCTGTTTTTATCTAACGATAATATTTGGTTGGAAGGTGCAGATTGGGTGTGAACTAGCAAAGGGAAAAACTTCATTTCAAAATGAAGACTACAACACACACACGTTCACCAGTTTGAAGACTACAAAGTGTACACTACAATTGTAGTAAAAACTACTTGAAATGAAGTAATTGTAGTACTACGAAATGAAGTGAAGTAAATGAAGTGAAGTAATTGTAATATTAATGAAGTGAAGTAATGAAATGAAAGAAAAAAAAAAAAAAGGTCAACGACAAAAATATTTTAATAAATGATATTTTCTCCAAAGGAACAAAAAAAAAAAAGATCGCCAACCAGATTTCTTCGTTCGATTCCAAAATTTTTTTTCAAACCATGGGGGGGGGGTTGTTACAGATTCCAGAGATTTCTTCATATATCTACATCAACTTTCCAAAAATTTCACGTAAAAAATACACTATTTAAAATGTGTTTCTCATACTTTCGATAACTTTGAAGTGTATGTACTTTGTAGTGTTCGCTTTGAAATGAAGTGTACTATTTGAAGTTTATACTTTCAATAACTTTGGTGTTTGTAGTTTGTAGTGTGCACTACACATCAAGATGTGCGAAGTGTGCACTTCAATGTAGTGTAGTACTACATTGTAGTAGTGAGTACAGAGCGGACCCATCACTAGTGTGAACAACCAGTTTACTCCAAATCTCCGAGGGTCTGAAAAAAATTAGGATCTCTTAACCATCCCTTTATAATGCAACGCCTGATACAGGGTTGGTTGAGAGGAAAAATTACAGAGGGCGCCCTAGTATTTGGAAATAGTGCGCGAGGACATGAACTGTGCCTCTTATCTTGAGCTGCTGCTAATTAACTATTTAACTAAAGAGGACTGCAGAGGATATAACGCAGTGGAGGACGAGACGCAGGACTTTGCTGCAAATCAAGATATTACATTAAAGAACTGGAATAACGCAATCATCATGATTAAATGCAAAAATGATCACCAAGGATCCAGGATCCAATAAACAACGAAACCTCTCATCGATATTAAAATTTTGATAAAAGTAATGAGACATTTGACATCCTGCATACAACATGTTCCATGCACGGCAATTTTATTTGCAGATTTTCATACATACAGCTCATAAAAAAATTCGTCATTTTCAGGAATATGACCAACTGTTAGGATTATGGTTTTTTAATTTAAAAAAACCCATTTAAAATGACCATAAACTAAAGTTTACAAAAATGTGAAAAGCAATATAAGATTGAAACGAACATCTATCTAGAATAAATCGTCTTTGAGCTATTAATTGGGTGTCAAGAAACCACAAAAAAATGAATTGGAATTATAATGTATAAATTAAGTATTAGTTCTCCTTTAAATGCACATATTTGCTTTTTTCAATTTATAGCAGAACTGGAATATTGTAAAATTTAAAAAAATCATGATATGATGATCATTCCTCATCTAGCCAGTCCCCTCCCATAAATACCTTTTTAAAATAAAACTTAATATTCCGGGGAACATCCGGATTTTATCTGCCAGTATAATATATTTCAAACAAACAACAAGAAAAGTATTTTGAAACAAAACAAAGGCCTTAATAAAATACGAATAACTCGCATTTCCATAATCAAATAAGAAAACCTGATTTAAATATTGAAATCAGTATTCTGTTTTAGATTTTTTCATCATTTATCTATCTCTCGACCCATTCTTCATTCTCATTCTTCTCTTCTTATTTATAGTTTCATAATAAAAATTTCTTTGAATATCCGTATTGTGGTTTTCTGTGAATTAACGTAAAAAGATTATTGACTTATACTAAATAGTTTTACTTAATAGTTTTCAGTCAATAAAAACCTTATGAACGTTGAAAGATTATCTATTAAATCTCGTGAATCTCGGATATCTTGTGAAAATATTAAATCATTTTATATTTTTCGGGGTAAAATCTTTTCCTTTTTTAAAAATAAAACTTATAAGTGTGGTATAAAAATAGCATTTTCTTTTGGCTAACAGGTACGACTTAAAATATTGGTTTGAAGTTTTGTGCTCTTATTTACATGTTTGAGCCTACGCAGTTAACAATTCAATCGTTGTTATAAAGTATGAATAGTATATTTAATAATTAGTAATATTATTTTTCACAAATTTTCTTTTTCACGCTTCAACAGGCCAGGAGGTTCAATTACAGAAGAAAAATACATCACAAAATACCCAGGCCTGAGTAAATCACATAGATTAAATTGTGACCTCACCGGGAATCGAACCCAGAACCCTCGGTTTGGGAAGCCAGTGTCATACCCACTGTGCTACAGATAGAATAGTAGAATGAAAGGAATTACAGGCTATCAAAGTTTTTCGAAGATCCACGAATCTGAAATCGACTGGGCTATTCTCGTAGTTACTACTAGAAACGGGACTACTAGAAATGTTTAGAAAGTTCTCGAGGCATCTTGAAATCAACATGTTTTGTATATAAAGAAATCCACCGGCTACTGCGCACTCAGTGTGTGTCAGAGTTGACTGCGGGCTATAACTGTAGAAAGAGAAATCGTACGGTCTGTGTTGCTAGCACGTATATGATTCCAGCGACAGTAAATCAAGAAAGAACCTACCGACAAGCTAGAAGTTTTCTGCGATGTGCGAATCTGAACGATTTAAGCAACTTGCATCAGTATACGAGAGACAAATTATTCGGCAGTGATAATTAGTGAGAATTTAAGAACAGTGCTCAGATTAAATTCGTATCCAGTGACTTTATGTAATTAATAAAACCTTAATAAATTTTAATTTTGTGTTTCATTTGTCTCCTATAGCCACGATTCCGTGAAAATATATTTCAATACAATATTGCTGTCACAAAATAAAGGTTTGGCTTTTTTACATATCATAATGATATTATGTTATATTATACTTTCATTATAAATTTTAAGTAGGTACGTAATAATTTTTTGAATATGACATAAAATAAGTTTTATTGAATGTTTGATTTTAAACCACCCTTTTTTCTTCCAGTTGGGTATTTGGCGACTTCATGTGTAAAATGTATCAGTTTATACATTCACTTAGTTACACGGCATCCATATTCATATTAGTCGTTATAAGTATTGAAAGATACTTTGCAATAATTCATCCAATTACCTGTAAACAAATCCTCACTGCTTCACGACTGAAGGTATTTTTTTATTAACATTTATTAATTATTAATGTCAATTAATATTCTGTTTACTTAAAATCAAAAGTTAAACAATTTTATAAATAAGTATTCAGAACATTGAAAAATAAAATCTCTCAATAGAGAAACTAGCACAGGTTTAAGCAATTTAAAAGTCGCTTTACGAAATATATGTAATTAAAATTTTAAATAAAGTAATAGTTGAAAATACAAGAAAAAATTGGAATTTTTGAAAAATAAATACTGAAAAGACCATTAAATCATAAATTCACAAGCATGGAGTTATATGGTACGCTCAATTTGTATGGTAATACGTGAAAATCAGAAAAGTGGTTTGAACTAAAGAAAAACAAATTGATTATTAAATATAAATTTAGATAAATGAAAATTTAAAGATAAAAACTCTTTTCATTCAATATATCAAAAAACTGACGACATCCACTATAAGAGTTTAAATGTAATCAATTTGACGCAACATTCTTCTATTGAAAACTAATAAACACGATTCAGTACTTTACAAGTTCTCCATGATACACTACCAGATTTCTACAATACCACTAAACGCACTCTGGAACTGAAATACATTTCATTGATCTTTCAAGATAAAATATATCTCTCCCTTTAAGCGAATGAGCATTAAATAAATTATGCAAAATATGAATACATTTTTTTATATAATGATACATTTAACTTCACGTTATATTCCTTTTATTTCCTGTATGCCTAATGTACTAAGATACGATTTTTTTTTACCGAACTTAATATATTTATCTTCTTCTTAAGTAACTACATTTTATACAAAATGCGATTGTACGAGTGTACTGTACAATAATGCCATAAGTGTGTGTAGGTACATAGGTCGTACTATTCAAAATTCAAATTGGAATGCAGATAATGAGATAAATAAATCATTTAAAATGTACTGAATCTAGATTTAAGGTATCATCTTTCTTATTAATTTGTAGGCTAGGTTTCCTAAAAGAAATCGAATTCAGTACATTATTAATTAGCATTTCTCGATGACCGGATATTACTGATTTTTTTGGATATTGTTGCCTTTGTTTTTAAACCCTACAATTCACAACCAATAATTGACATGTAGCTAATAAGAGTAAAAACAAAGGACATAAGTTGACTTAGTTGAAGAATGTGACGTGCAATTACTCGTAAAGGCTTAAACAGACGGTTTGTGTGGCATTCAAATAAACAATGTCACAAAAAGATAAGAAATTACTGTAAAAATTCATTCGTACAAAAATAACAGATGTTTTGTACTTACTATGTGACTTAAAAATAATGTTTAAATTGATATGGTTACATTTTTACTCCAATTAAATAAACCTATTTATACTCCAATTATAAACTCTATTTGAAATATTTTATATTCTCAATTGGATTTATACACTTCCTCGTTTGGCTTATGGTAATATGTAATTATTAAGAATAATATTGTATCGTGTATTATAATACATGTCGAATGTTGTAAGAGATATATATGAAATCATTAAGATCAAACGAAAAAGAGATATTGATTAACGTCGTGATTAATTGAAATGAGCTTAACTTGAAGTATATGACAACAATGCAAAATTAATTTTAGAAATCATTTGATAATTAATTATTTACCATATGTCAGTAAAACAGAAAATTGGAGTGTTTGAGAATGTTTTAGTATTAAAGACTTAATACGAAATGTAAGATATTTGTCCCCAGTGGGTCATGGCTGGAGTTTGGCTCACTAGCGCAATCTACAGTGCCCCAAAGTTTATCTGGGTACAAACGATCACTAATGATTTGGGGGACAACCAGACTGAGACCATCTGTATACAACACAGAAAGAAGTACGACTCGGAGCTTTTTGATATCATCAATTTCTGCTTCCTCTATCTGGCCCCTCTCTGTATTATATCAGTAAGTATGTCTAATGTGAATCTAGTATTGCTTTTTACGTAATAAGTTACGTTACGTAGAACGTAGAATGATAGTTTTTTTTTATTTTGAAATACTTATAACAAAATATTAAATACCATATTATATATTATATATTTATACTTTCTATAAAATGAGCAAGTTTCATGGTGTTAATAATACTAAATTTAAATTAAAAGAAAAAAATATCATGACAACTAATAAACCAGTAAGAAAAATTTGAAATCTGTCAACAAATGACTGAGAAATATAGGTAGATTATTTAAGTTTACATGAGGCCTCACCTGTAACGTCGTTTGACCTAGGCCAGGTCGTCTCGCCACAAATCACCTAATAGTTCCTTAGTCGCAGTAGTGCGGTCTCGCTGTTTGTAGTCATTTTACATACATTATATACTGTTTGTTTTTATAGGTAGTGTAGTTTTTATTTCACAATAAAGGCTTCACAACAAAGTTCAATTAAGCTACGCCTCATTAGATCGCACCACTTTTTCCTTTTATTCATGTCACTCAATATACAAAAAACTTTTATTTATGGTTTTAGACACGTAGAAGACTTTTTTTTTTTCAGGATCACAACATCAAATAACAATTATTTTAAAATACTTCAACTCTCAATAATAATAATATGCTAAATTTACTAGATATCACAATTTCAGTAGAATGTGCAAATTTAAGATATATTGAAAAGAGTCATATATAGACGCAGTGATACACGCAAATTCCACTCACCCAGAGACACATAAGATATCTTTATGATTCACAGATTAATTTCTATACCACTGTCACCAGAGGAATATAATACAGAAATAAAAATAATTTTAAAAATAGTTATCAATAATGGATACAAAGAAGAAACAATTAAAAATTAAATCACAATGAAAAAATTTGATAAAATTATCCAGAAATATGTTTATTACAAACCAAAACAAGACACAAGCACAGACAAACCATGGAGAAGAAAACTATATGCCAGAAAACTAACCACAGACCTACTCAATTTATGCAAAGACAAAACATTCAAACTAGCCTTTTACACCAACAATAACATCAGAAAATATATACCAAATAATAAAAGCAGAATAGATCCACTAGAGAATAGTGGAGTGTACAAAATTAATTATGAGAACTGCGAATCATCTTATATTGGGTAAACTGGGAGGAAAATACACACAAGAATAAACGAACACCTAAAAGGAATAAATAACTTCAGCATAAACTCGGAGATGGCTGACCATGCAAGATCAGAAGGTCATCGATTCACCCATGAAAACGCAGAGGTATTCTATATATGCAGAAAAGGAAGAAATCTAGACATTTTAGAAAATTTGGAAATCAATTTTAACAATAGTTGTACACTCAACATCCAAACACCCTATATTATATCCCCCTTTTTGTCCATATTATCCCAGCCCCGCAGAGCTACCCCTTCCCACCTCTCCACTCCCACACCAGACCTGACAAGTATCATTAGTCTTAAAATTTAGTTTAGTTTTTTACTGAAGATGACGGAGTAAGCGTCGAAAATGTTATGGTGAGAAGAAATCAACGTTATTATTTTTATTCCTTAAAAATATATTGGTTATTCTATTTTTATGTCATGTTTGTAATTCAATCAAATATTAATTACCTGCATATGATATATACAAAATGTAGTGACAAGTTTTTTAGAATATGGAATTATCGGTAGGAAAACCATAATATCTTTATAACAAAATTAATATTTTACAGTCGTGTTAAATTACATTAAGAATTCTTGAGAATCACATACTTAACATTAAAATAACATTTTAAAATATCTTATTATGGGCATCAGTATCTTAAAAAAATTACAAACATTCTGAAAATGAAGGGCGATCGTTAATTTGTGATAGTATCTTTGGACATTAACACATAACTCGGTATCATGTTCTGTTGTCATCAGAACAAGATATTGGTCCATTATCTCATGACATCCCGCTAAATCATCGGTGCTGCGTGGTGATAATGGCTTAGCTATCTAAAGGTAAAGGATACCTGGTAAATTCTGAGCAACTGCTTCTTGACGAAGTAAGTAAAGACGAAAATGTTATGGTGAGAAGAAATCAACGTTATTATTTTTATTCCTTAAAAATATATTGGTTATTCTATTTTTATGTCATGTTTGTAATTCAATCAAATATTAATTACCTGCATATGATATATACAAAATGTAGTGACAAGTTTTTTAGAATATGGAATTATCGGTAGGAAAACCATAATATCTATAACAAAATTAATATTTTACTGTCGTGTTAAATTACATTAAGAATTCTTGAGAATCACATACTTAACATTAAAATAACATTTTAAAATATCTTATTATGGGCATCAGTATCTTATTATAAATCGGCAGTAAAATGATTATTCTATTTGATAATACTGTAAAAAAAATTAAAAACATTCTGCAAATGAAGGGCGATCGTTAATTTGTGATAGTATCTTTGGACATTAACACATAACTCGGTATCATGTTCTATTGTCATCAGAACAAAATATTGGTCATTACCTCATGACATCCCGCTAAATCATCGGTGCAGCGTGGTGATAATGGCATAGCTATCTAAAGGTAAAGGATACCTGGTAAATTCTGAGCAACTGCTTCTTGACCTTAGTTTTATATGTAATTGATTATACATCGTCCGAGGATGAATATAAATATACAAACTTTCAAAATTCAGGAGATGATTAAACAGATGGCTAGCTATTCGTTTAATTTTTTTATAAATACGAGTATATATGGACGAGAATGAATTATCGAGCATGCACATAAATAATTCAAAGCTTTTCATGTGTTATTTATTAAAACCTGAAATTTTACAGGACTCAAGAATAAGAAAAAATAACAAATTCAGTATGAATATATTTAAGAGTTATATTTTATACACGAACATAAAAATGTTTAAAAACCATAAAAAATAGGAACGCCTAGTAAAAGTGATAAATATTTAAAAAATATAAATTTTTCAAATTAATTCTTTTTTCTTTGTGGAGAAGATAAGAAAATCTTCAATATATTAATAATATCTATTGTTAAAAAAAATCATCAAAATTCAGTACAAAGGAAACTTGACAAAAATACATTTTTGAAGTTTATTTAACCCGTAATGAGGTATTGTTAGAATCCTGCGACTTATTATGAGAAAGCTGGCGCTTCTAGGTTTATCACATCGCTTATTATGGAAAAAATTCAATAATATTTTCATTGGACATATCTCTAAGCGCTTTGTTGGATTTATCTATAACGAAACTGTTGAAAATCGCGGTAGTTTTTGTAGGTAAAATAATTCCCATAATATTTAAGAAGACTGCACGGGTTTTTTGGGTCTGCTTGCCGCCTAGCAGCAAAGACACCAACAGTCTAATGTATTAATTAATCAGATTTTAAAATCAAAGATGTTCATACTTTTAAATATTCGCAAGTTGAAGGATCGCATGTTAGTATGATAAATTAAATTTTCTATGAATTTAATTACATAATAAATTTTACTGAGACGTGATTGAAAGTGATAATATGTACGTAAACTTTAATGTAAATACTAAGAATCTTCTTCTTCTTCATGTGCCCTTGTAACGTTTCGTCTGTAAGGGTGTATTGTAGTTGCTGCTTTTTTTTTTTTAAGGAAGTTTGAATCGAAAGTTTAAAAGAGAAAGGCTTTAAGAATAAGTTTTAAGAGCGATTTTACTTTAAGTTAATTTATTGAAAGTCTAATATATTATTTGATATCTGCTTTTGCAAGCTCAAAGCTATGCTTAAAATTTATTTACGTGATTGAATTATGTTTATGTATAGTCAAACATATAATTTGGCCAGTAATCGTCTAGTGATAGTAATTTAGGACTCCTCGATGTGACGCGGTTACTCAGTACTTTTAGGAGCGTAGCAGAAGAAATGCCATTGTATTCATACCAGGTGAAACTAACCTAACATTATTAATGCGCAACTTGAGCCGGACTCAAAAATGACGATCGATTGAACAGACTAACAAAATTGCCTATCGTTGAGGACGCATCCGTCATTTCCTCGCAACCGGTAGCGGCGTCGCGTACATAGATATGTTTACGTAGATTTTTCGCCTAGAACGATACCGCCTGGTTACCGATGTTTCATATTAGAATCTGTGGGCGGATCCCACGGCTGAGTGCAAGGTCACGATTACAATGGAATATTTAGATTAACAAATACCACGTGCGAACTACAGCCTAGGGCGCTCTGAGTATAACTTGGTATCCACATAATACGGCCGACGATACATAATAGGAACTTAGCGCTAGTATTGCGCAACAACACGCAATATCTATTTCTAACTTATTTTTTTGAATGCAATAGTATACTGGATCTGTCGGACATCCAGATTAGATAATTCCCGGTCAATTAATACACGGTTATACTTATAAAACACCCACACAATATTCGAAATGCAAATTAACGGCTGGGTTCATACAATGCGCACACTAGCGCGTTCGGTGGTCTTCGGCCCGATTTATCTGTTCATGGTATATAGTGGAAAGAGTAAACATATATTCATAACAACGAGGCGCAACAGAGACTCGGAAAGGTCCTGTCTGATTTTTACATTACCACAGCCCGTGATTCTAAGATCGAAATTTGCGTTTCTTTCATAAGTCATATTTTATAAGAGTCAAGTTGATTCTGATTTTACTTTACGTAGACTTTAGATACAGCCCCATCGGCAACGCTGTACCCGGTAGCTAACTCCTGCCTAAGCATAGCTTCCTACGCTTAGCTGCAGACCAAGATCAAGCCAAGACTCTGTTGCCTTTGCTGGAATCCTCCGAAGTCATCGCTTCCCGGCGACAAACATATCAGGAAGAAATCCCGCGTCTGATATTAAGGTTTGTATATTGTCCCGCGGGGCGGTCAAATTGACTGGTGTATAACAATGAGGATCCCACGTTGCGGCTACATGAGCCGGATTATTATGATGTTTACTGCTGAAAAGGGCTGAATGAACTAACTGGGTGACTGGAAAAGACTCATTCCTGAGTGCGTCAGTCAGAGCCATGTTAGCATCGCCAATTATAGTTGATGTGATTGATCCCCATTGTAGTCTTATTGACTAGAGATATTAAAATGATGGTATTACAGCATGATTATTACAATTGATTGTGAAATTCCTGATATGTTGCTCGCTGGCCGGGAAGGGAGAACCTCGAGAGGTTTCTGTATGCAGCAAGTTAGAAAAAGGTGGTGAATGATGAGTATGATGGTGTTAGTAATGTCCTCGCGCAGTGTATAGATTATTAAATTGCTTCCTGCTTCTCATAGTTGCTTGTCCATGCGGAACGCCCTGTCTCGTACGTTGATGTGGTCTCGAACGAAGGTTTTGATTGGGGTACGGCTACTTGAGTCTTATAGCTGACATTCGTGAACATTCATATCCGGAGTTCGAGCTCGTCGGGCCAAGGGGAGTGAAAGAACATAGGGGTTTCTTCCCTCCGAAGTGTTTGAGGCACGACTCTCTGGTCCGATTCGAAATGCTTCACCCTTGCTTGACTGAACACATTTTAACTGTGTGGAGGCTTTGCGCAATTCTACTTAGACCCACCCAGAGTGTCCCCGCAGTCCCGTTCATTCCCTGGACCGAAAACACGCACCCCGTCATTTGATTCCAGTTACATACAACTATCTATATCGCGAGAGTATCTCATTCTTCAATCCCCTTCATTATTCCATTTATACAACAATCACGTGACTAACCTCGAGAGTTTAGTACCGGTAATAAGATCTCATTATGCTACGTTGGAAATTAATATTGCACAACTGGACGAAATGCCTACTTCCCGCGACCCTATTCAATTTGTAAAACGCAATAATATGTATTTATATATGTTAGTAAAACGTTTGAAATGCAGAACGCACGTATTCGCACCTCGCTTCTATCCAAAAGATAATTAAGAAATAATCCCGACATTACGTCCCGACAAGTACCAATTTGTTACCGCGTCCGTTACCGTCGAACTCTGAACCCACGTAATGAAATGAATAGTGATAAAACAAATTATGTAGCACTAACATTCCATTTAATACACATAAGAAAACATCAAGAATAAATAATATTAAAGGTTCTTATCTTATTTCTGTTGTTGGTCTGCTTCTGAGTCTGAGTGGTCGGCATCCTGATCCGAAATCATATTACGGGTTCTCTCCAAAATTAAGCAATTACCAGCGCCTGTGCAGCCCTTCACTCTCCTTCTAACGAGAATGCTGCTCGTTATTATAAAAACCCCGCCAGCTTCAGATCTGCAAAAGAATACACATTCTCCTTCTTCCCATTGCTCACACGTAATTCTAGCTTCGGCAAATGTATTTCATCTCATGGGAATTGAATATTAACTTGAAAACGTTATAAAATCCTATTTGCCAAAATCTTCACAATTGCAATATATTGCGTAATATAAATACATACACAGCCTACGTAAGTTATTGAACGAATTGGTCCATTTTAGATTCATTTATTTATATATCGAGCGACAACAAAAGTACGTGTAAATTTACCGTCTATCAACCGACTTCCGAATAGGTTCGTACCAGGTAGAACTTTGAATCGTACATAAACAGCAATAAAAACGAATATTATACATTGATAGGATCTATACTCTTTGTCTGAAATTATCTGCCGTTCGAGAAGATGTCCACACGTTATTTTCAAAATATACATTTAGATAGTAAAAATAATTATCCGTAATCGATAATATAAATGTGATCCCCAGCTGGAGACCGGACTGCACACCACGCATGCAACACAATAATTATCATATTGCTACCAGGCAAATCCTACAGAAACCCGTGTATTCAATCGCCAGTATAGATAACATAAAATTCCTTTGCATAAAGATACATCCGCCCGGAAGAAACTCTCGTACATACCGAACCAAAATCGTGACATTAAATACACACAACTATTCTGAATCTCAAGTTCCACAAAACAAACACACTTCGACAGTAAAATAATCCATTTTAAAGCGTTTATATCTTTGGTAATATATGAATATCAAATTTAAATGATTGTCCGTTTGGCCGCAACGTATTTGAAAATTACATAAGCATTATGAAATTTTTTATTTTGCTGGATTTACCACAGCCGCAAAATTACGATTTATTGTATATTAAATCTGATGCGCGTATAGTAATAATTATCCCTAGATCCAAAATACAGCGTGGATCAAAATTTGTTACGATTCAGAAAGTTCTAAATTGAATGCACATAAAAGGCAACAGAAATAAATAATATTGGAAATGCTTATCTGATTCACAAGTGTTCACTATCTCTCAGCCCCACTGATGATATTTCGGTCCTCTCTTCACAAGGGCCTCCGGCCGACGTTGATGCTGAAGACTCAAGGCCGTTCCTCGAATTTGTATGGCTTATATAGTCAAAATTTCTCGCCATTTTTGACTCCAACCTACGTGTAAAGTCCACCACCTCAGGACGCTTCTCATTGGCCAGATCCGCCTCGCCGTCAACCGTTTTGGTTGGTCCGTTTCGTCAAAACAAAATAACATAAAGCATGCGCTACACGCCCGCGCGCAGAAATAATAAAGGCTCGTCTGCACCTACTTACCAGGCAAATATTTAATTATAAAGTATTTATGAATTGTGGAGCTTCTCCTTATCATGAAATTTTAGCAGATAGATATTTTCGTATAATTTTTCAGCAATGTCTATTTGAATAGGCCAATATCGTTACACCCTGTCGGGTCCCCCCAACGTCGGCAATCATCTGGGAGAAAGTTTCCCTGTCCAGGGCAGTGCGGAACAGCTCTTCCACGCTTCTTATCCCGGTCCACTCTCGGATGTTTCGAAGCCAGGAATGCCGCCTCCTTCCGACCCCTCTGCGACCCTCAATCTTCCCCTTCATGACGAGCTGAAGGATGGAGTATTTTTCGCCTCTCATTATATGACCAAAATATGAAATTTTACGGAGCTTTACTATGTTAAGTAACTGTCTGTTTGTATTTGCTTTACGTAAAACTTCAACATTACTAGTCATGTCAGTCCAAGATATCCTTAACATTTTACGATGTATCCACATTTTGAACGCCTCTAGGCAATTTAGAGTAGTCACCTTCAGCGTCCATACTTCAACACCGTAAAGTAGAACTAACCATACATAGCATTTGATCAATCTCTGTCTGAGCTTCAAGTTTAAGTCGTCATTACAGAGTAGACTTTTCATCTTATTAAAAGATGCACGGGCTGTCTCTATTCTGCATTTGATCTCCGTATCAGGGTCCAGATTGTCAGTAATAATACTGCCCAAATACATATAATACCGTTTTACTCTCTCAATGTTGACACCCTTCAATTGAAGGGTATCAACATTGAATAGGAATACCGCTAACGTAATTGGAGTCAATTTGATTACAAGATTTGATTGGTTATGTCACAAATATAATTTTGTATCTGAAATTGATAGGTCCCAAATAAATAATATATAATTTAAATAACTGTTTGCCAACAACAAAAAATATTTAACGTATTTGATATATGATAAAAATCATAGCTTATTATTATCATGGCACATCGTTCCCAGAATGATTATTTTAATTACATTAAATCGGAAATATATATTTCTCATACAAAATATCGTGTTACATTAAAAATTATAAGTAGCTAAAATAATTTTTATTTCCTTTTTTACATAGTACAAAAACAAAAATACCTTAAAAATGTTGTTAAAAAGGAGTCGTATGAAGAACTCAGTAATTGTATAAAAATTACATTTACTACAATTATACTTAGGTAGAAGATATTTACTAAAAATCATCAATGATGTAATGAATACTTGTAATACAAATTCTATAGAGATGAAGTAAAATTTTAAAAATAAATTAAGGAAAGGATTTAGGAATGTAGGAAAAAAATTAGTGCTCAATACAAAGTATGTTAAATTAAAATTATAAAAATAAAATATATTTAAAATGTTACTATGTTAAAAATTTATTTCTTGTATTAATCTTACAATATATAATAAATAATGTTATCACCAGTCTATGTTAATAAAAAGGAACCATGTAATCAGCTTTCCTTTGTATTTCGCATTTTATTGTTCATATCACATAAACATTTTTTAAAATTTAAAAAAAATATATTTTTTACATAAGATAAAATAAAATGCATATCACGTATTTTATGGACGGGATTGTTTCCGTTGTTCATATTTGGTTGCGACCAACATTGTCAAAAAATGATCTTGTACATATCTCGATTTAGTTGGTACATTAACAAGCTTGATCAGCAGTCTTGTTTCATAATTGGTGCTTTTAAAAAAAATAATTAAATTTGTACCTCTATTAAAATAATTTTTACCTAAAACATGATTCTTCATTATTTATCCGAACAAAAAAAAAATTTTTTTATTCTTTTATTTTATAAATAGAGAAAAATAATAGGATACTTTCACACATACACGAAAACAAAGTTTTAATGACTCATTATAATCATAATACCTACTAATAATTAATAATCATTAGTATATTTTGTTAACGATAAACTTATTTTTTCCTTTAGAGAGGTGCAATGTATTCGATTCCTTAAATATTTTTATAAACGTCAATATTATCAAATATAAGTGTTTATCTTATAATAACTAATAAGTACCTAATCCTCTACGGTTAACATTTTTTCTCAGATCTGAGATAATAGTTTTTGGTGATTTTATTTACTGAATTTATAGTTTAATTAGGGTATTTAATAAATATTTATTTGAAACTGAGAGGATTTGTGTTTTGTCCGTTTGTTGAGACAAGCTAGATAGTTCTGTTTTTGTATATACCACAAGTGCAAAACTTAAACGGTACTGCAAGACAGTACTTAACCTAAAGCAGACCATGACGCATCCTGATTTCGGTATTGTATTGTAAGCCAATACTTAACCCTAAAATCAACACAGACTAATCACATCAGCCCTGATGATAAACCAGATAATGGGACCCAAAACGTCGGCCAGAGAGGTCAGATGTACATGGCAGAGTATCCCAGAAAACTACACACAGAAGAAATGTAATGTTACTATACGCGGTATCGAGAAGCTGCGCGCGCGTTATTTTGGGCAGTCAACGTAAACGACGAAGAAACGAAACGACGAGAGCGGAGAACAATCTGGTTCTCTGGTCAGTCGACGCTTCTCGTGCTCCACAACTGTGTAAATTCTCTCTGCTTCGCGCTTTGGCCGATAAATGACGTCTTACGCTTATATCCGTTTCAATTATAAAATTACCATCCAGCAGCAACTCTAAACATTTTACACATCTAATAATATTTATTTCATTATTGTATTGTATTGATAAATAAAAAGCGAATCTATTATAACAATTTGTTCAGAGAAACTTTACACGACAGCCACAAAACTTGGGATACAATTAATAACATTTTAGGTAGAAAAAATACGAGTAACTGTGATGAAATCATAACAAAATTCTTTAGTGGCACCTCATACACTTGTATCTGTAATAACTTTGTTAAGTATTTCTCGGATTCTATTGATCAAATGTTGCACCATTGTGAACGTAAATTGTCAGACTTTTCTTTGGTAGATCAACCACAGAGTATGTTAATCACTAAAGCATCTCTGAGTGATATCATAGAAATAGTAAGGGGTATGAAACTTACTCATGTGCCAGGTATTGATGGCATACGCTTGGGTGAGATTAAAAGAAACATAAATGTGCTAGGTCCCGTGATTGTTCATCTTATAAATACTATCTTGACACAGCATGAAATCCCAGGAATGTTAAAAATAGGAATTATAAGACCAATCTATAAAGGGGGGAAGCATGATGAATATACTAATTACAGGCCCATATGTATACTGCCTGCTATTGAAAAAATCTTAGAAAAATTTTTGCATACTAAAATCTATAATTACCTAATAAAGTTTAACATATTAGATCCGAATCAGTATGGATTTCAAAAACACAAAATACAGAAATTCTCATGGAAAATTTTTCAAATCATGTAAATTCAGAATTAAATGACAAAAATCATGTCATTATACTATTCATAGATAATTCTAAAGCATTCGATACAATAAATCGGGAAACACTCATAACAATCTTGAGAAGCATTGTCATAGGTGGAAATTTAATTGAAGTCCTAGTGGATTACTTAACAAATAGAGAAATTTTAGTAAAAATTAAAGACACATTTAGTAATCCAAAATTTACGAATACTGGGGGCCCCAGGGATCTATTCTTGGTCCACTACTGTATATTATTTATGTATCTACTATGTCTGAAATCTTTAAGTATGCTAAGCATTTTGTGTATGCTGATGATACTGCTCTTGTTATCTCCCACAAGGATGTAAGATGGGTGGAAAATTGTATGCAAGAAGATTATAATGCTTTACTTAAATGGTCTCATGATATGGGTTTAATTATTAATGCAAAAAAAACTAAAGTCATGCATGTAAGGTCACCTCATATAACTGTGACTAATCAAATAAATATTATTTCCCATAATTTTGATTGCTTGTATTTCGGAATTAATACATCGTGTAATTGTGAAAAAATTGAATTAGTTAATAAATACGTATATCTTGGTATTACCATAGATACATGTTTCAAATGGGATATTCAGGTAAATAAGGTATGTAAGAGGTTGAGAACTATTGGGATGTATGCACAAGATTAAATACTATGTTCCGATACAGACTATGAAAACTATATATCAATCTTTAGCGGAATCGGTAACTTGCAAAACTAATATTAAAAAAATTCAAAATATTCAAAATTCGGCTATAAAATTAATAAATAAAGAAAGTGCTACTAAAGATATGCAGGAACTCTTCAAGAAACAAGGCTCTATGCCAATTAATTGGCATAGAGCCTTGTTGTATCTTGTGGTACAAACTAATTACACGATATTATGAAGATGGGACATATAGGCATAGATTGATTCATAAACATAGTACCAGATTTACGGTTAAAGAAGGACTACGAATACCGAAGGTCATAAATAAATATGGACAAAGAACATTAAAATATGTCATACCAAAAATATTAAATAAAATCCCATGTCGTGTCAAAATGGACATTAATAAAAAAGGGCAAAATACAGAATAAATGAATATGTTATTAAATAAAAGAGACTTATTTTGATTTTGGTAATATTTGTATTTTTTCTTGTATTGTTGTATAGTATTGTTGATTTGTATTTGAGTTTATAAGATCTATTGTAATTAATTAATATGAATGTATTTCTGGTAAATACAATTTATTTATATATATGTATTGATGTACCTACAGACAAATATCAATGTGATGTTTTGTGGGTCTGAGATGTAAAAAAAAAAAAATAATTAAAAAAAAATAAAAAATAAAAATAAAAAAAAATATATAAAATGTTTATCAAAAATTGCACAAAGTCAGATTTTTTTGAAATATTAGGCCCTTACATATGAAATTGGCGTTTAGTATGGGAGGAACATAAAGCCGATTTTTTTTTATTATTATATATTTATTTAATCAAAGTATGTACCATTGCTATCTATGCACTTTTGCCATCTCATAGGTAGTTCATCGATCCCTTTACTAAAAAAACCATTCGGACGGGAATCAATAAAATCTTTGAAGGCGGTTTGGACTGCCCTATCGGAGTTGAATTTTTTCCTTTGCAAGAAGTTATCCAAATTTCGAAAAAAATGGTAATCTGTTGGGGCAAGGTCCGGAGAGTACGGTGGATGTCTTAGACATTCCAATTGAAGCTCCTCTAATTTGGTAGCCGTCTGTTGTGCAGTGTGTGGTCTAGCGTTATCATGAAGCAGCAGTGGCCTAGAGCGATTAACCAGCCTCGGTTGTTTAGCAGCTAGCTTTTCCATCATGGTTTGCAGTTGCTGACAATAGACATCTGCCGTAATCGTCTGGCCAGATTTAAGAAAGCTGTAGTGAACGACACCAGCACTAGTCCACCAAACGCTCACAAGTAACTTTTTTGGAGTCAATTTTCGCTTGGGGCATGGTTTGGCTGGTTCGGCAGGGTTCAACCATTGCGATGAGCGCTTCCGATTATCGTACAGGATCCACTTTTCATCACAGGTAATGATTCGATTTAAAATCCCTTCATTATTGTGCCGGTTGAGTAAAGCAACGCAGCAGTCACCTTTCAAGCTTTTTCACCTTACCAATTTGCTTCAAGTGAATTAAAACAGTTTTATCACGAACACCGCAGCCTGCAGCTAACTCGGATGTGGTTTGCGATGGATCCGCTTCCACAATAGCCTTCAATTCTTCATTATCAACTTTGGTCTCCGGCCGTCCACTGGGCTTGTTCGGCAGGTCGAAATGTCCAGAACGAAAACGTTGGAATCAAAAACGCACTGTGTTTTCTTTTGCGGCACCGTCGCCATACACATCATTAATCCTTCGAGCCGTTTCTGCAGCACTGGTGCCACGTGGAACTCGTACTCGTAAATAACGCGATATTTCAAGTTTTTCATTTTGTAAACTGAGTGACGCAAAGAAAAAAACAATTGAGGAAAAAACAAATGAATTATAATTTTCAAAACACAAATACATGAGTAAATAGCTGTATAAATTTGGATTTGGAATTCCTAACCAAAGGGAAGATATTTGAGATCAAATTTGCCAGTACGGCAAAACGCCAATTTCATATGTAAGGACCTAATACGTTTTTACTCAGAAAAAATCATTGAAATTGTAATTATTTAAATATATGTACCGGATGAACATTTGAATATCTTCGAATTCTGAAGAATATCAGTTCCGAGAATTTGGGAGCGATATTTGCCAATTCCGGGAGCGAATCCGGAAACCGCATATACTGGATATCTGTCATGCGGTATAACCTAAAATTTACAAATTGTTTTTGTGGATTACGCAAATTTTGAAACCGATTGTTGTGATATTTTAAATGAAAATGACTAAAACATTAATATAACTGTGATGGATTCAAAACAAAAATTATTTTTTAAATATTTTATGTCAATAGATTTTAATTTAAATATATATTTTTTAATTTTAATTTAAATATAGGTTTTACCTATATTTAAATCGATATCATGATGCACCTTGTTATTACAATAATAGTTCATTTATTTATTTCATTTAACTAAACTCTCAAAATATAATTAATCTAACACCATATTATATTTATTTATTTTTGCTCAATTTTCTATATATATATATATATATATATATATATATTATATATATATAATATATATACTATATGTATATATACAAATAGGAATTATTTTTTAAATTTGAATTTTGTAAACAGAAGCTTTTCAGGCTTTTAGGTTTAGACTTAGTTTTTTTATTACCCTGATGAAATTTTGGCATCCGATATTGGTTGGTTTGATAAAAAAAAACGCACGCCATTCATTATAAATTTGATTATATTCACTAAAAAGATCATTTAAATTTTATTATAAAATAATTTAAAAAAAAAAAGTATAAACTTATTGCCACATTTCTAACCAACTAATTAACTAACCATCAAGCCGTTTCCCCGCAGGGGTAGACAGAGAGGATTAAACGCCACACTCTTCTATCCTGGCACACCGCTTTTGCTTCGCCCACATTCATACATCTTCTCATACAAGTTCTACGGTTGTTGCGGCTTTTAACGGGGCCATCCTCAAACACTTGTTGTATCTGATCTGATCATGCCAGGTCTTTCGCGGATGCCCTCTATTCCTGTTGCCTTCAACACTCGCCTCATATATTTTCTTAACCATCCTTTCCTCGTTCATACGTTCCACATGACCAAACCATCTCAGCACTCCTTTCTTTATTCTATCTACCATACTAAAACCGTCTAATTTGTTCATTCCTTACTCTATCGACCAAAGATTTTGCACACAAGCGTTCTTAGTGACCGCATTTCTACCGCATTCAGTCTACTTTCATTCCTCTTTTGCCAATTCCAGGCGTTACTTCCATACATTAGGTTAGGCACTAGAACGCCATTATGTACCGCTTGTCATGCTTCTTTTGACAGATTCTTATTGGCCATATTTGCATTTATAGCACCATTTACTTTGTTTCCCGCAGTCACTCTCCTTTCGATATCATTCACAGCATTCCTGTCTCTACTTACCATACTTCCCAAATACACAAACTCCTTCACTTGTTCTAAGCATTCATTGTTTACAATTACATCACACTTAGTCACTCTTTTGTCTTGCTCGAATACCATTACTTTCGATTTGCTGACATTCATCAGATGTTCCTGGATACCAGGTACTGCAGATCGGCTTCACTGTTAGCCACTAATAGTGCATGGTATTCGTATAGTAGGCAGGATATGGTGAGTCCGTCCATTTTTTCTCCAACTTGTAGTTTCTTCAGTTCTTTCATACAATTATCCATATACAGGTTGAAAAGCCATGGTGACATTACGCATCCCTGTTTGACACCTTTTGTAATATCAAACCATGATGTGAATACCCCATTAATTCTCACGCAAGAACTACTTTCTTCGTACAAGGATGCAATTGCCTGTATGAGTTTACTCTTCACTCCGTATTCAGACAAAACCTTCCATAACTTTCGTCTTATCACTCTGTCATACTCTTTTTGGAGATCCACAAAGGCACAACAAAGTTCTGGCTCTTTGCCAAAAACTTTCCCGTCATCTGGTGCAGTGAGAAAATCTGGTCCATGCATCCTCTTCCACTCATTAACGCTCTTTGTTTATCCCACACTTTTTCTTTCGTTGTCAACCTCACTCTTTCTATCAAAATTCTTGCAAACAGTTTGCCAACAGAGCTCAATAGGCTAATGGCCCGATAGCTCACGCAGTCCTTTCGCGACCCTTTTCCTTTGTATCGAGGCATGATAACAGCTCTTTTCCAATCCTATTGAGTGTAGCTGCCCTCTAAACATTGGTTGAACAGTCTATGAAGCCACGAGAGTATTACTGGACCACCACTCTTAATGTACTCGGCAGCAATATTGTCATAACCCACAGCCTTGTCGTTCTTCATGCGCTTCAATGCCCCTTTGATTTCTTCCACAGTTATCTTATTCACACTGTCGTCACCATTCATACATCCATACCACATTTCACATCAGTTATTAGAAATACATTTAATTTGAGGTAATTATTTGCAACTTTAAATGATTTTTAGAAAAGTAATAGATATAATTGGAATGTAAAAACTTTTGATACGTTATTTTTAAATAACCATATTTTAATTATATTATTTTTGAGTTTGTTAAAAATTTTAGGAATAAAATCACTGGATTTTGTCCCCAAAGGGATCACCGTTAATTAAGATTAATTATATATAAATTACAGAGACGAAGTTATTTATATTGGAATGTATGTGTGAACAGACGTGGGTGTTACAAGGATAGCGACTTGTCTTGAGGTTGGCTAAAGTTTAAGATTACCGAAGTTGACGTTTTGTCTCCTAATGCTTTCTTGATTGTTTGTAATCCTGTTTTAAATAAGTATAATGTTCAAGTCTGATGAAGGTTCAGCTGTGAGCCGAATCTGGTTGGTAATAATAACAATAAAATGGTGTCAAACAAAGTGATATTTTATTTAAAGATATCTTAAATGTACATATTTTCGGTACAAAAATACCTACCACTATTAAAAACCTGCATATATTTAAATAAATACTATTTGTCTGAACTATTCTACCAATTGTGAGCTCAGGATATTGGGCCGCGGCAAAGCCTTTGGAGATTTCGGGTAATGACCGATGATGCAAATACGAATATTTAACCGATAAAACACCGCTTTCCGGCGGAGATCTTGTGACTGGAAAACTACCTTTAGACTAGATATGCGAGCAAATAAACTATGAATCAAACATTCTGCAATTTAATCCAATCCAAACATATACTGTTTGGCAATTATATAATAAACTGTAGATACGTTACAAGCGTAAAATACTACTGTAAGAATGAGTAAGTTATTTTAGTCACCGTGACTTAAAATTACCTGATTTTACGTGATTAATTGATTATGTGATTTGTTCTCTATTTGAATGCAATATTTGCTACATATGAAAGCCGGCTAATATGGGAATAACGTGTCTATTTTATAATACGTCAATGCTGTTTTTTATATATTTCAAACGTGGTCAATTTTAATGACAAAACATCATTTTTTTATAGATTATATAGGATGTTTATATATTTCAATGGTCTCCAGGTATATACAGAGTTCCATGCGATTAAGCAGCAAAATTACCATCGTTTACTGTCGAATATCTTAATATCAGAATACAATAATGAAGATGACGCTGAAAATGAAGATTGTATATAATTTAGGCTGAATCCAAGTTCACGGTCCCAATGCATTTATAATAAAAATGAGTATTACACTATATCATTGAACGTGTTATTAATAAAATGAAAGATAATTAATGTTTAAATAACAAGTATTAAATAAGATATTACATTTTAAGGTTTCGAAAAATGTACCGTATATTTTGACATTTCATAGTAATATCTGAGGAAAAATGTGAAAATCATAGACAATGTATTAGTTTACATGACAAATTTATATTTAATTTAATTTATTTATTTAATTTATATGTACTTTTTGTATTTTATTAATAGGCCTGATTTTAAGACTAAGAAATTAATGAGACTGAATAAAGTTAAGAAGATGAAAGTGATTCATTTAATTTTGAATTGGTAAGTGTCTTATAATGTTTTTTCTTTGAGAAATTAATATTTTTTTTGGGATTATTTCTTGTTATTTTAGTTAATTATTATATGTAAATGGTTATTACGTTTGGATATGTTAGGTTTGGTTATTAGGTTTGGTTAGGTTACGTTATTAGGTTTGGTAACGTTAGGTTAGGTAAGGTTATTAGGTTTGATTTGGTTAGATTAGGTTATTAGGTTTGGTTAGGTTAGGTTATTAGGTTTGGTTAGGTTAGATTTGGTTAGGTTATTAGGTTAGGTTAGGTTTGGTTAGGTGAGGTTAGATTAGGTTATTAGGTTTCGTTAGGTTAGGTTAATAGGTTTGGTTTGGTTAGGATATTAGGTTAGGTTAGGTTAGGTTATTTGGTTAGGTTAGGTTAGGCTTGGTTTGTTTAGGTTAGGTTATTAGATTTGGTTAGGTTAGGTTATTAGGTTTGGTTTGGTTAGGTTATTAGGTTAGGTTAGGTTAGGTTATTAGGTTTGGTTAGGTTAGGTTTGGTTTGGTTATCATTCATATAATAAGATCGTATTACTCTCCATAAAAGAGATGAAACTCGTGGTTATGGGAGGAGTAAATCACATCATGTATTATTCTAATACACAAAACTATACATAAATCAAATCATATTATGTGTTAGAAGTTAAATAATTGTATTTTATTTATTATGTATTTATTATATTCGAGCTTTTAAAATCGGGGTTTTCTTATGTTTCTGCAAATATAGCGAACTCGATCGATCGAAATATTGGAGGAATTTTTAATAGTTATTTTAAGTATGAATAATTTTTGTTTTATTAATAAATTAGAAATCTTTCATTCGACATTCTGCCTTTAATTTTAATTTTCTTTTTAAACTAGCCTATTTTTGACGTAATTTATATATTTTTTCTTCGCTATTTCAAAATCTTCACTGGTAATATCGTTGTTTATATGCAAATTTTTTAATCTCTGGAATGATAATAGACGTTTAATTTACATCCCACGCTTGTAATAAACATTGAAGATATAGAAATTTTATAATTTCAGATATTTCATAAGCAAAGTTGTTTAAATCATTTATTCAATTGGGATTAAGGATTAGGCCTCTGAGATAAAATATATTCCACTCTAAAAAGACTTTAAATTATTTTATATAGCTATTTCTCATAATAAATTGTGGATTGACTTGGTGGGAATAATATTTCAAAAGTAGAATTCATATTATATCAGCGTTGTAAAGTTAGTTATACACGACTGTGATAAAGGTTATAAAAAATTTGACACTATCATAAAAATAATTCTTATACCCAAATTTCAATATATCAGAAATGATTCACATCAATGACACATTCGGAACTTTAAAAAGTTTATCAGTTTATTTTCGGTAAAAGGTCAAATAAGGTTATTTTAAGAATTGTCAATCGAATAAGTTATTTATTAATAAATTTTTACCAAGTACGGTTTTTCTGGACAAGCATTATAACAATATTATTTATGGTTGATATATTTATTTATTTTTATATATTAATGCCTTTCATGGATTTTACAAAAAACAAAAAGTAGTATATGTCAAGCACAATATTGTTCTAGTTTAATGATTGTTCAAGTGCTCACATTTTTGGATGGTTTTTTAAATAAAATTAAAAGAAGGCAATTCAACGTATTTCGCTACATACTCCACATTAAAAATATCAATAATAAAATTAATGTAAAGATCCAACTATTCATGCATGGAGCCAAAAATATTTTGGCGGGGGCTGTAAAGATGAAATATTATTAAAATAAAACACGAATCACTTTGTTTTCACCACTTTATTAGATTAAACAATCTACATGTTTCGAGAACGATGTTCTCTCCTTCAGGATTATTGTGTACTAAAGATTTTTAATAGTTAAACCAAGCAAATGTGTTACGGTAAAGGGGTGGGTGAGGAGGTAGGTGGAGGGGGGGGGTTCGAGTTGTTAATTATTATGGGTCATCTGGACAATGTGGAATGTTAAGTGGAAAAATATTCAAAATAGAATTATGCAAAAATTTCGTGTGTGTATTTATTATATTAGAATTAATATTAATTCTAATTCACCGTCCCTTCACCGTAACACATTTGCTTGGTTTAACTTTTAAAAATCTTTAGTAAACAATAATCCTGAAGGAGAGAACATTGTTCTCGAAACATGTAGATTGTTTAATCTAATAAAGTGGTGAAAACAAAGTGATTCGTGTTTTATTTTAATAATAATGTCACCACAAAGTTCAAGCCTTCATACAGAAAAAGAAAAAACATTCTTCGAAGAGTTAATGAAATATTATGTAACATAATACATTATATTACGGTAAGCCCTCATGCAAATTTCATGCCTCAGCGTATGCCATCCAATAAGAAAATCGTGAGCAATCTTTCTTGTGATTTTGGGGATTTGAGCAATTGTTCAGGACATTTTTTCAATTGAATAAGTATGCAAAATATTAAAGAAGAAGCTTTTCATACTAAAAAGTGGTTGCTTTTCCGAAGGTTCTATATACTCGCATAGCTGTTGGATTATGGAAGAGTTCCAGCGGCATAGGAGAGAACTCCAATACGGAAATGTGCAGGGGTGAACACTGCATTAAACACAGCGGTCAAAGAGTGAACAATAATCAGGTACATTATTTTTATTAATTATTTTTATTTATTCTTGACAGATTTAAGATACTGCATTATATAAATTTAGGATAAAATATCTTACATTAACGGATCGGATGCCTATCGATGGGCCGTTTATCAAAGTATTTAAAAGATTATCAGTGACATTTTTCCAAGGATGATTATTAATCACAGAGAATCGCTAAATATTGGTATGTACCGGTTTCATATTCCTACATAGTAACACGGGGTTGTCAGTTACGGATTGCGTATTGGTACAAAATACATGGCTATGAATAATAATTCGCTTCATGCTCATCTTAATCTTAGCTCTCATCTGTCATCTCTAATTTTCATCTCAGTCTACAAAATTGAAAGAATACAACATAAATTTCTTAGATTCATAAACTATAAACTAAATATTCTATTTGATAATCTTGACTATTATTATTCAAAGTAATCACTTAATTTAACAGACCAATAATATTACAGCGCAGAAAAAAATATGACATCTTCAGTTTTGTATTTTCTTGGGTATTATGCCGTGTTATTACGACCTTTCCGGCCGACGTTTTGGATCCCATTCTGTGTCTATCATCAGGGCTGATGTGTCTACATCAGTGATGCACATCCTGATGATGAAGCGAAACACAAGCCTGGGTGTTTTGTGTTGTGTTTCGCTTCTGTAATTGGGCCTCTTATCCTGTTAAAGTGTAAAAAAAGTATATATATATATATATAATATAAAGTAAACTAAAAATATTATTATGTATTACATATCTTGTTATACAGGGTATACCAGATCTAGCAGCAGAAACTTTGCCGTGAGATTCCTGACTATGTTATGGGTCTAAAATTTTCAAGCAACCATGATAGTTGCAATATCAAAGTTTGCATTTTTTAAATATTTCTCACTTATTTTTTGTTAAAAGTTGAACTTTCGTTCTATTCTCAATTACTGAGCGGTAGAAAAGTGTTGCAAGTTTTACGTGCTGAATGCGAAAAAAAAAAACATTAATATATCAAGCATTTTCACAAATACAAACACATCATTTCTTTTAAGTGCATACCAACATAATAAAAAAGGCAATAAACCTATTTTATTCGCATCAAATCACTTGAATAGCAACATAACTCTAAATGAAATGCGTATTTTTTTGTTTATGGGGCTGCAAATGTAATACATTTTTTGTGTGTTCTAAACACAGCAGGAAAATATTTAATTATTGCAAGTAGTGGATATAATAATTATTTTATTCAGTTACTGGAGAAAAATGGAGAGGGATTAAAACGGGAAAATTGAAAGACGAGAAGATGAGTTGGTGAATTAATACCAGAGTTCAAATTTATTTTTATTTGTAAGCTGAATAATTCAATAATTCATTTAATTATCTTTACGTTTGATGGGATCGAGAAGTTAAATAGTCTTCTTCTTCTTCTTTATCAGCCTTTTTCCCTCCACTGCTGGACGTAGGCCTCTTCCATTTTCCTCCACTCATATCTGTTTCACCCCCTTCGCATCCAGGTTCTTTCTGTTTGCTGGACTATGTCATCAGACCACCTTTTGGGAGGTCTTCCGACCTTCTATTTTTCATCCAGGGTCTTCACTATAGGATTCTGAGTGCCCATTTAGTATCCTCCTGTCAATCCATATGTCCAGCCCACTACCATTTTGATTTCACAATACGGTCCATAATATCGGCAACTGTTGTTCGGCATCTTATTTCTTCATTTCTGATTTTATCTCGAAGGCTCACGCCGAGCATCTGCCTTTTCATGGCCCGCTGTGTACACTTTAATTTTTTATGCTTTTTTCTGTTAGTGTTGCTGTTTCTAGGCCATGTATCCTACCCAGTCAACATGGGTAGGATACATGTATCGAAAAATTTTCTTTTCAGTCATACTGGAATTTCTTTATTTTCAAACAAGTGTTTCAATTTACGACATATTGCCTAGCCTAGACATAGTACCTTAATGAAAATAATGATTAATATCTGTGATATGGTTCGCAAATTCAGGAAAGTTATTACTACGTTTAAAGACGAAAAAACTCGAATAGTGCTAATAAACTAAAGTAGATAGTTATAACAGTGCTCATTTTTCAAAATTATCCTTAACAAAAATCAATATGTTGACGTTGGTCCTATTAA
>JADDOH010007340.1:0-80490 GCA_016648135.1 Agrypnia vestita | reverse complement strand
CACCCTTAACTACCCACCCCTACTCAAAGAGGTACGTCCCCACGTCAAATATGGTTAGAAGTTAAAATATTAATTTTAACGGATCTACGGCTTAGAATTTCCAAGCCGACCTGTAGAAGAAAAAGCGTGCACAAAATCGTAAAAATCTGACGGCGGCCGAGCACAATTGTATTTTCTAGTATTTTTGGACACGAAAAAGTGGTCTTATTTAAAAAAAATCTTTTTGCTTTCGATTCTCTGTTCCTCCTATTTTTTTTTTAGATAAGACCTTTTAGATGGAAGAAAATACAATAGCGTTAGTGAAATAAAAACAGTGTATTTTGTCTCATAAAAGAGGAATCCAAAAATTGCTAGAACGATAGAGAAAGGTTCCACCTATTGACGTAAAATAAATTTTAGTATAGCGTTGCTAAAATATGTTTTTAAATTAAAATATTCTCAGGTTTTCGCAGCCGTTTACCTCTCTGACCGACGTTTCGGATTCCATTGCAGTATGTGTTGATGTGTAGGTTAAGTACTGGCTTGCAATACCGTACTGAAGTCAGAGGACTGTACTACTCTGCCCTGACGATGGACCCTGCAATGGGATCCGAAAAGTCGGCAATAGAGGTCACATATACACGGCAGAAGATCCCAGAAAACTACACACAGAAGATATTTTCAAATTTCTACCTAATTTTCAAAAAAGCATTTTTGGGTACGGTGCTATAAATCCGCCACTGTCCCTACCTTGAAGATAACTTCTGAAGGCCAAGCGAAACATTGGGCAACTCGGATACAAAAACGGAGCCTTTGGGATCTTGTTCGAGTACCTAACTTAGGTAATTGGCCCTAGATAGTTGGGTATATTTCTATTACTTCTAGTGCGTGAGTTGTTCCAAAAGTTGAGAGGATATGTTACAGACGCTTGGCAACTCCACTCTGAAGATGGCTTGATCCTTTCAAAACTTTTTGATGTGAAGACTTTAACAATGTTTGACATACGTGAATCGCGGCGGATGAAGCCGTTCTTTCAGGAACGTCTGCCGAGTGAGATGATAGTCAGAATTCTGACGGCTCAATCATCGAAAGCGTCCAAAATGCCTTTTCACATTTCAGAAATTGCAATTTGTTCGTAACGAAATATTTAAATATAGAGTTTCATTACCAGCTGCGAAATATATGCACACTAATTAGTTAATGATAAAAAACTACAGATGTCGCTAGCACAGACAATTCAAATATGCGGAAGGTTCCTAGAATTCGAACATTTATATAGAACTTTCAAAATTTTTATAATGTGTTGATGTTCTTACGATGGAATTGGTGAACGTTGCATTGTGTAGAGTGATCACTGATAAGCCAGCTCATACAGGTTGTAAGCCCTAGGCCATCGTATAAGAGACTTCCATGCACGTTTCTCATGAATAAATATTTTTGTCTCTGTGAGATTTCTATAATTTATCTAAAATAATTATTTTTATGTTTATTTGAGCATGTTTTGTTTATTCAGATGCTGAAAAAGAAAATTAATACTCAAGTCATAAAATATAAATTTGACGTGGTCGATCTGGATTGATATTTCTTATTTAAATTATACCTAAGATAAATTAACATCTTATAAATTCTTCAATGATAGCAAAATAACTTTTTAGTGGAATTATTATTATTAATAAAGAGAAAACAACTGTTTGAAGTTTTTCTGCGTAACTAAGTGGAAATTCTTTATCTCATCTGTTAAATGATATGATAAGAAAGAGCATTGTTTTATTTCACTATATATTTCATTTAATGTAATAACTTTTTTGAGATACGACCTCTCATTATAAATTGGAAATGAGAAGTTGTTATAACATTAAATAAGTACATAATGGAATAAAACAGCGTTTTTCAATTAATATCATTTGTCAAATATAAAGCGAAAACACTTTGTATAAAACCACTATTTAATAAATAATCAACATGCTTCGGGGCCAAGGCAAACAGCCTTCGTTAAAAGCATTATTATTAAATTATATATTATAAACAACTAAATCATTTTTGCAAATAGTTACCCACCTATTAAATTTGTCTTCACAATAGTCCCTAATTAGTTATTTAACTCCCTCATATTATTTTTAGTTTTTGATTACGTCTACACTTTCTATTTTAATTTAAGTGTACGTTGTATATTGGTAGTGGTTTTAAACAGTAAATTTATATTTCCTCATCCATTCTATTCAGGCATACAGAATGCAGTGATTTTTTTTACCAAAAAAATGTAATCTACTGAACGCGAGGCCGATATTATTATTTTAATTGGGAATCCTTGATAAGATGATAAATGCGGAATAAAACAAGCCGATGGAAGATTTGTCCATTGCCATTGTGTCATCGCACAAGTGAATCTACAGCAATGACAGCTACTTAGATTATACACAATCTATAGACGGATAACTAAACATTTTACCAAATCCGTACGCGTGGCAAAATAGAGCTTACTTAGTTTAAACAATATAGTAACACATGAGAGAAAAAGGGACAAAAAAAAATCACCCGGTCAGGTACGTCTTTAATTGCTTTGTAAGATTTCTCGAGTCGAGCCGTCAAATTTTCAAGGATTTCTTCGAGTCGAGCCGTCAAATTTGTTGTCTAAGTTGTGTATTTAAGTGCAAATAATACAATTTTTTATGCCTTCTTGTGCAATGAAAGGGTGTTCCAATAGGACTGGAAACGGGAAGAAAAATATCAGCTATTTTATCAAAAATATAATTTTTTTATATTTATACGTTTAATTTCACAATTTTAACAGCAAACATTTACTATTGGTTAAAAAAATCCTAGAACGTTTATTTTTGAGTGATGTCATTACTCAAAAAATTCGGTTAATGCTGTTTTGATGATGTTTCCGATCACTTAAATCAAAATATTTCTATTAGTGTTCAAGCAATACGAACTGCAGAATCGTTTACTTTACAGAATCTGAAAATACATTCGTCTCATTTCGTCTTCTTTAAAAAATCTGAATTTTTACGAGTAAAAAAGAGAAGCCACTACATCGTATGCATCTACATAAGCTGAATGTGGTATTTTTATAGCAAAAGCGCACAAAAAATTTGCTGTCATCAGGATTGCGCTAAAATATTTTTGAACATTATATTTTAGGATAAAAATTATTTCTTATTTAATTGGTGATATTTAAAATTGTAATAAAATATTAAAATATATTGATGTACCCACGTATAAAAAAGCATTATCATTTATACTGCTTCATTGTAAGAAAATTCACTGAGAATCGTACATTTATGATAGCCCTGTTTTAGCAAGTAATTACAAACAAGTGTTGCACATGAATCGTCTGGTCTCAACAAATGACCATGCCTCTTTTGAAAAAATCGTTACAAGTTTCGAAATAATATGGTCTCTTTTTGTTTTGTATATACTCTAAGGACAGCTACCATGCTGTTGGTGTTCGATGATAATCATTGTGCTATTTTGTGACAAAAACACAACTAATTAATTCAATTTATTAATTCACGCCCCGTCGCAGGTGATGTACATTTAGCTAACAAACTACTACTGATTACCACAAGGGTGGCGAGACCCGGAGTATAATTTGTCGCCGAAACGTTAAAGAAGAATATTACGAGTCAATATTATTTGGTTAATTTAAGTTGTACTGCGGTGGACGGGTTCTTTTTTTATAATTAAACGAATTTACTTAGTTTATCACCACTTAATTATTGATAAAAATCAACCGGTTTCGGAAACAACGTACCTTGGTCAGGATATACTTATTACTAATTTCCAAGAAATCCATAAATAATAATGAATGTATTATGAATAACCAAAAAAAATCTGACTTACAGTCCAATCTTGAATATTTTCCCTTTCACCCTATCACCTGTTTTTTTTGCACCCCCCACTATTTACTCCCATTTGGAAACTTGACACCGAGGTATGATTGTTCATAATTTTGTAAAGATTAATTAGTATTAAGTATACCCTGACGAAGGAACGTTGTTTCCGAAACCGGTTGATTTTACCAAAAATGAAGTGGTGATAAACTAAGTAAATTCGTTTAATTGTATTTATAATAAATAAACACAAGTAATAGCAATATACAATCATATAGTTCTTTTTTTTATGTAAAAAAATGTATCGAAGATAACATTTTACAGAAACGCCGGCCGCCGCAGCCACCATTGCATTGGTGATATGGTCGCTTCTTATTAAATGTAATAAACATGGCAGTGCCCGCAAATCTTCATAAAGAGCAAGCGAGGTTGTTCTTCCTTCCGTGATCCGTTTTGTTTATACATACATGAAATGGAAAAATCACAATATTTTCGTATTGTGGTACATCAAATTCAATCACCAGATATTAGCTATAAAGATAGCCACTGAAAATTGATCCATGGCAGAATAAATCAAACATATTATTTGAATTATTATTTAAAAACAAACATTTTTTTAGTTACGATTGGAATAATGCCTTAAATATGTTGAAATCAATATATATATAATAACAAACCCGTATTTCCCTATCCGCCAAGTTTTCTCCACAACCAGCCACAACCACCCACCGGTGGTTATGGTGGTGGGTGGCCCTTGGTGTCACATCGAAAATATGCGAGTTTAGTGGGGGTGGCTGTGCGTGGGTGGGAGTGGGTGACGAAAATGTGCTCTCTAGCACATTTTTTGTTGTGGGAAGGCCGCAAATGCTTCAGATTGTTTCAAAATAGCTGCATCGGTGAGTCTAGAAGGTTCCGGAAAAACCTGCTCTAGAAAGTTCTGGAAGGAGAAGGTTCTAGAAAATTCCCAAAAGTTCTATAAGGTTCTAAACTGAGTGGCGGAATGTGTCGGTGTGTCTAGAAGGTTCCTGTACATTCGATAAATTTCTTGAAAGTTCTGGAAGGAGAATGTTCTAGAAGGTTTGCGAAAGTTCTATGACGATCCAAAGAGTGTACTAAAAATCTACGCGTGCGAAACCGCTCGGTATTATCGGTTACCACCCTTGTGGTATCCAAACAGCTAGTATATTATGAATTGAATCGAATGCTGACGATATTTTTATAAATTTTACTTTTTTTCATATCGAAAAATGTTCGGCAATCAGGTCTTACGAATTATTACGAATAAATAACCCCACAATTTATGGAGTACTTTTGTTTTGTTCGTATTTATGTTTTCTAAACCTGCCGTTGGTTTTAATTTACATCCCTTAACGTGAATTCAACAATATTAAGCACTTAAATATACCAATTTATTTGAGTGTTCCCTAAATCCATTACTGCCCATTTATGGAGAACCTTCCTCGCGGGATTTTTGTGATGATATTATGTACTTAACAAACTCTCCTTGTTTGATAACCAAGTAGCTGGAGTTTTTACGACCAACCTTTAATGTAATATTACTTTGACGACATAAAAAAGACCTAAAATTTCATTTCGTCTAAGTGGCTGGAAATTGATGGTCCCCAATCACGGGATAATTTTGTTCCTGTTAAAATTAGCCACTAGGAAATTTTGCCTGAAACAACACTTGGGTTTTATATCCTTGAAAACGTTAACTTCTAATTGATTAGACTTGTATCAAGCGAGTCCAATTTTGTAATAGGTAGGTAATATAAAAGCACTTATTTCTCTTTTAAAAAATATTATTCTGAGTTTGCAATTAATGGATAATTTTATACACTCCCACCTCTCTAATTAGCATGTAAAAAGTTAAAATTATTTTCTTAAATATCTCTGTACAGAATACAACGTTGTCAGGAGTGGTACAGCTCAGCTTGATTGTGGATATGTCATTATTTCCATCTATTTGTGGTATTTCTACTCTTGTTCATCCCCCTCAGAGCACGTCAGTGTACTTCCACACCATCAAGCCTTTCCAGTTTCGGCCTACCCACCCTCCAGCACCCTTGCATATCACTGAAAGAAACATCATTTGTTTTGTACGAGTAGGTATACGTTCCGTCAATATTTTTACTATTTCTGAAACTATGCGCCTGTGCCATGAAAAATATTCCCCTACTTTTAAAATAGCAATCAAACATAATAATTTCGTCCTCTGTCTGTCCGTCCATCTGTCTATCTGTCCCCGTAACTTCGTGTAGCGTTCGTAATTTCGTTCGAATTCACTGCAATTATTATTATTATTTTAATTTTAATTAGGTTCTATTCAGATACAATTTGTACATATTTAATATAATAGTATGTATGTATAATGTTATTGTTGATATTTGTGTTCTTGGTCCTCCTTACTAGGGGTTCCTGTGCTGAGGCTAAATCACTGAGGGTTCATGTGAATTAAACTGCCTGAGATGGGACTCGAACCCTGAGCCAGCAAACCCGAACAGGCCGCTCAACACATGTTACTACGGCCGCCTTTGCGTGGACCGCCAAAAAGATATTATAAATATACACTAGGGCTTAACGAAGATGCAACATTCCGTCATTTTTGACGGGTTACAGCTAGTAATTCACACATTCATGTTGTAATTTTTTTTGTGAAGAATCTAATTCTATTAAAGTATATTTTATTTGGGTATTTTTTGTTTAAAAAATTACCTCAATTAAAAAGTATTATATAAAACAAATAAATTTTGTATAAATGGCATCACTTTTAGTCCGTGAATGGTATCCACCGCTTACCTTGGACCATTCTGAGAGCAAAAGCTTCCCTATCGGTCCTACTCAATCGTCTCCAGGTTTACATTTTTTTAACACTACTTTGCAAGACCGTGCCGTTCCGCGGCGGTTTATACGACCACAGAAACAAAACGTTCACTGTCCCCACCGTGAAATAAATCTTTATTAACTGTAACTGGTTGCGGATATTTTATACGAACCGTATGTTTTCCGAGAAACGATTCTCGACGTTTCGTTGAATTCTTATTCAACGTCATCAGGAGGACGACCATTACCCGCGAAGGTAGAGGGCGGACTGATTACTACTTTTGAGGGCGTATATTATGTATGTTTATATGTCAAGAAAATTTTTAAATTTCTAAATTATCTTTAAGTTCTTAATTATTTAAATGTAAATTTTCAATACTGTTTTCTTATTCAAATGTGAGGGTAAGTGTCTTTAAAATATGATTAGAAAAGTAATTTTAATTAAATTTGTTTGTACAAAGGTAGTTATTTATTAAAATTAATAATTACGTCTAGCCACAGACTTTATTTACGCTATGAATAGCAAATATAATATAAACATATTTTAAGTAAGGTACTATTAAATTGATAGCGAAACGTAACAAAATGCAAAACTTTATACTATTTGAATGGTGATTAAACTTTACTTCGTTAGTTAATACCTCAGTTCTACCGACCACAACGATCGAGCGTAAAAATAAATTTATTCAACGATTTTCATAAAAATCTTTATTAATATTACATTTTTGCATGGGCGTTAATTAGCCATATCGAATTTAGTTGAGATTTTCGCCGTAATAAAAGGTTAGGGCCATTTTCCGATACACTTATTACGTCCGACACACTTAACCCCCGAAAAAAAGGAATAGTCTTACTAGATTACGCCGTTTTCCGTCCCGCTCTCGCCACTGGACACCACTTGAGCCAGAGAGGAACATGTATGTTATATTTATAGCGGCTCTCGACGACGTCCGCACGTGCTATCCTTTTCATTTACATTAAATTTAATGTAATGTGAGAGGGTCGTAGAGCCATTCCTCATATCTTGATCGGCATTGTTAATGACTGAGCTGCCTTGGAGTGGATTACGTCAAATTAGTTTGCGAGACATATTATTATGTAGGTTTAATGAAAAAAACATTATATTTTCTTTATTAAGGAAAATGTATTAAGATGTATTTTGTTATAACTTAAGTGATACGGACTGTTCACTTTTATTTCGGTACTCATGAAATATTTGGCAATTCCGTAAAAAAATACAATATTTTTTACCTTACAAGCATTTTTTTCATATAAGTTTTTATTTTATTTTGAGGTATACATAGATCTTTAAAATGAAATAAAATTAGACAAATCAATATAATAGCCATAGTATTGGCTTTATCGGATAGATATATAAAATAATTTAACGCCATTAGTGTTTAAACGTGATTGCCAAACCATGATTTTCGAATTAATTTGCTCACGTTGCTCTGTTGTAGGTAAGTCTGTTCATGGTGAAATATCAAACCAAACTGAGCAAAAATCAGCTGTCAGCTGTCAAGTTTGCCGGTGCTGATAAAAATATTGCCAATTTGAAAAATGAACCTAAAAATATAATCCTATATTTAAACTCAAATTGTCGTTACAATAAATATATATATATTTTTTTTGAGATTTTTATTCCATTTTAAAGTTATATACAACTTAAAAAAAAATCCTATATTAATATATGTTTTGTCGGTCAAATCAATTTATTTTTTTAAATTCACAAAGATGACCTTAGATCAATTGAAGAAGTTCCAAGATTAAAAGATTAGATACGAAATATTTTGGAATATTAGAAGAGTGTAAACGAAGTCGAAGTTGTTAAAGTTATAATTTATGTAAGTTTGATTAGCTATAACTCGTGTAATACAATAGTGTTAATAGAAAAATAAATGACATATTTATGATTTAGTTACATGGTTACAAGTTAATTTGTTCCTCACTCTTTATAACGATAACTCTCTATTACGAAATAAATTGCTCGATCCCTTGGATTTCGTTATAGAGAGTAATAAGATGTGACACGCTTCAGTGTTGGCATCTCAGTTATAAAAATATCTATTTTGTAATACATGTACCAATATTTTAAAACTTTTGATTTTTTACTACCCTCTATTATTTACAGGAATCATATTGAGCGCATTTAACATAACTTCCCGATGTAATTATATTAATTACCGTCAAAGCAGCTACCCACATATTTCCTACCAACTTTGAAGCAGCTAATCATCATAAAATAAACACCCTTTAAAATAGGAGTAAGTACTCCAACATATTAATTATGCATTATTAATTATGTTAGAGTACCCTTTACCCCGCCAAATAATTCGCATCCTATATGACATTTAAATTCCTTTCCCGCTCAACACTGTTTCCTTTGCTTTTGCTCTGAAATATTATATCTAAGTGGAACACTATGCGACGTATTTCTTCACTTATTCATAATCAAATCCTTATAAGACACCAAAAAAATTTTATTCATTGACATTTTTGAACTTTGACTTTTAAAAATAGACACTAAAATTTTATCCTCTAAATAAATAAGTTTCCACAAATAACGGATTTTGATGCGAAAACGTTTTTAAAATCGGTCCCGGGGAGGCGATTACTCCCAAATGAGCTATAGTTTCTGTTGAATTAATTTAAAACTTCAATAATTCGACTAAAAATAGAAATAGCGCCACCATCTCGTTTAAAAGATAAAATATGAAAGTTTGTGCCTATACTAAGTCGGCATTCGAAACGTATTCTAGCTGACAATACAATAATCATTCGTTAATTGTACAAAATGAGATAATTTATTAAAAAAAATATTTAATATGTTAACGCGTTATTTTATCGGACATATACATGAAATTTGTCGGTTTGTATTATTATGAAAGTGATATTTGAGTTTTGAGGTTAATAGCATTAGAAAATGAAACACTTCTTCGACGCTATTCGAATTGATTATAAGATTTTATATGAAGAAAATAATATTATAATAAGAAAAACGCGATTTTATAAAAAATACTAGGTATAAAGGAGATTTGTTAACAAGAGTATGTTAACAAGAACAAACATTACTAAGAGGTATCTCAATATATGCTTATGTCAATAAAATCAAAAGCATGGGACAGATATTAAAAAAAAATGTTTTTTTATATATTTTTTTTAAATATTTAGTAGACTAGTTGAAGCTAGGCTAGTTAAACCTAACGTATGCACGTTAGGTTGTAGAAAAATATTCAAATTACAAGAGAGATTGGGGAGATGTTAAAATATGCTTGTAAATGTGAAATATCTTTTCCTTTTTGCGTCGGAGCTGGAAATAAAACTGGATTTTATTTTATTCTCAGACGATTCACGAAATGAATTTTTGAGAGCCGCGCTGGATATAAAATGTTGCCAATTTCTCATATTTCACGTTTTTTGCGGACCTCACATGACTGAGACACAGTAGTTACCCAGCGTATGACAAATGGAACGCTGGATCTCCGGCGATTACAATGGCGTTAAGTTGGTAACGATCCCCCTGAGGATCGACTTTTTCCATCTCGCTGCCAGGATCTCCGGGGATTATAATCAGTGCTATCTGCCGTCCGCCGGACAATGTTCCGAGTGATTTAAGGGCTCCCTCCCTCCCGCTCCCCCAAAACCTTGAAACATCTTCCGTGGAATCATAAATAATCCTATTGGGTTAGCAGAGCCTGGGAGTGAGTAGTATTGAGAAATTCAGGATATCGGGTGGCTAAACAAATTTTCAAATAAAATGTTTTTATTTTTTACCATCGTCATAAAGCAATAATTTTGAATAGATGTGTTAAATTTTTTTCAAGAACACAATTACTATATACGACCACAATCAAAAGACCATTCCCTAGCTTTGTCCGGTAAGAAGAAAGCGGGGGAAAGTTGCCTGGCAAACCCTTATTACAAGCTTAAAAAGGTTACTTACTAGTCTCTTCTTCTAAAACTTCTTTTGTGTTCATTTTTTGCATTGTGATAACACACATAATTTTTGCGCACATTCTTTTGAATGCGGTCTACCTATAGAATTTTTTTCCCCGTAAAGATCGTCATTAATCAACATATATTATAGATGAAGACGAAGCTATTTGTATGGAAAAGTAGATGCTTGAGACCTAAAATACCGCTGGCTTAAGTGAACACAATGTAACATTCTTTGCGTCTACCCAAAGAATATTGCTGCATACCCTAGTAAAAAAATAGAAGTCTCGTAATCAGGGATGTCATATATATACTGTTTCGATGGGATAACAAATTCATCCGTAGATGGCGACAGCGTAAGTTAAAGTGAAGGGTGGTACCATATATACAACTTTCGAATATTTGATAGATCTGTTGGGCAATTATGGGTGGAGAAGATGAACGTTACATTGTGTAAAGTCACATTGTAAAAAATCACTTAAGCCAGTCGTATGATATCCCTGTAGATGCCCAAAGACTTCTACATCTATTTTTTCAAACAAATAGCTTCGTTCTTGTGAGACGTTTATAATATATCTTGATCGTAATAAGGAGTGAACACATATTGCATATGTTTGCTTAATTGGACGTGTGCAAAATCGATGAACTATTGAGTGAAGAATTAATAAATAAGGAGTGGATATGATGCTAGTTGAAAGTAAAGTTAAGGTGATGTTTTAAAGATAACAGAATCATAGTGCATCACGCGAAATACCTGACCAACAACCAAAGAGCGTGCGTCAGAAGACGTTGGTGTGCCAAGACAGAAGAGTATAACGTTCTATCCTCTTTGTCTATTCCTATGGAGTAAGGCTTGTAAATTAATAATGAAATATAGTCGATATCTGAATAATTTTTTATTTTTACATTTTATACTGATTAAGTGAGGTATTATCTGGCAGTATCTTATATAATGTTTTTTTTAAATTATTACGGTAAATATTTTATCTTTTCCCTTTTTCTTTATGTACATAAACTTATGTCACTTTATTATTTTACCTTGTTAAACAAACCTACTGACTAGCCTTTATCGCGAATAGGTGTTTTTTTTTAATGAATGAATATGATCAATATTTATTTAAATAAAAAAAAGTTCACGGTTATTCCCGTATGTAAGAATTTTGGTTTCAAGTTATCCTCTGCCATGATTTTTAATAAAAAAATATAACTTCATGTTATGATTTTTTTGCTAAAGGTCATTTATGTCATCAAGGGATACAATAGGATACGCCAGGTTTGAGTAATTTATTATTTCTTTTGATTGGCTACTGGGCTTTATTCAAAAGGGTCGCCCTTTTCATTGTTACTGGACGATTAGAAAAATCTAAAGAAACTTAGTAAATTGAGTCTGCAATGGAAATGACAAACAGTGGACCGAAATGAATAGGTATTACACAGGACTGGAGATTGCATTATCTTTAAAGTATATCTGGACCACCATTGCGCTGTTACGTTAATTAAGTTCCCTTAATCATGTCTATTATCATACACCGCACACCGTTTGGGGTATCATAACAATCGTGCTGTGATTAGTATAGTTATATGAAATTGAACGTTTCGTCAATTGAGATGTGCTCGAATTTAGTGGTGTTCTAAAGATTGAAAAAATATTGACAATATTTGGCACACGATGGTCATATTTTAATAATGTGTTACTGTTTAGTCAAAGGTTTGTTAACTCTTACATCATATATGGGTACAAAATCATAGGCAAAAATATCCAAAAAAATTTGAATGCAGTCAACGGGGATTATTACTGAATTCGAGATTTCACAGGAAACACAGCCTACTAATTTATAGGAAACATCATTTCGCGAGGGATTGATACATAAAATCTAGAATTCAAAATATTTTAAATTTGTGTTTGCGTGTTTTTACTTTTACTTACCGGCTAACCATTAATTAATTAAGTGTTACTTTATTACTAGTTATTAGGAATATAATTTGGTGGGAATTATTTTGACGTGAAAAATTCTCGGCATCTTAAATGTTAAAATTCTTTTCTTCTTCGATTTTACTTTTAAACGAAAAAAAATATTTCGTATCAAAGTAAAATCATTAGTTAAATAATTCAACAGTTTGAGACATTTTGAATAAATGTCACATCTATATGATTAAGATGTTATGTAGAAGTTCAAAACCCTCCCAGAATACCTTTTCGCAGAACTTGCTTGCCATAGAAACAAATTACCAAAGTTTATAAATCATAAATGTACGCTAATGAACAATTTGTTCAACTTGACTTGTTCACAATCGATATTTCAAACAAATTATAACTTTGTATTGATTAGCTTTGTGTTTAAATAGACATTTAAACGTTTTAATGATCATAATAATTAATCAAAATTATGTAGAGTCCCTATAAATAATAACTTTCTCGAAGAACTTAACCTGTTCCTTAAGGTTAAGTATTAAAACATGCTTAACAAAAATCACTTAATACAAGTTTTGTTTTAAAGTCTTTATAAGTACGTTCTCGATTTTCCAGTGAATTTGAAACAACCTTTTTCTGGAAGCTAACTACCTGATAACACTTATAATTCGAATGTTGGGTATTTAAATTTTTACCTGCTGTAGATATTGATTTACGGAATACCTGAAGTAAAAGGTGAGCTTAAATATCGTTTTATATTTCAATGTGGAACAATAACACTGTAAATCTTTTCACGAAAAGGACCCACGAGTCCTTGTGTCAAGAGTGCTCTAGGGAAGGGTCTCTTAAATGCCGGTCCGCAAAAAATACAAAGAATCCAAAACATGATGTCATCATTAAATTATTTGCATATACTTGAGACAGCTGTCCAGATGGAGAATGTAGTTGGGGATATCACCAGCTACATTGAGCGTCAAATATGGTAACGGGGTCGTAGCTGTGGCATGCAAATGAAATACTGAGAACAATTCAAACTTTTATTTATCGCGTTAAGTCACTGGACACGAATTTAATCGGAGCACTATTCTTGAATTCACACTAATTATCACTATAAAATATTCCACACAAATTCGCACTAATTCATGCTAATCTCGCAATTCGCAAAGTTATTCGAACTTCTGTGATTTTAGAGAAACGAGTGCTATTCCATTACAAATATATAGAGTACCTAACGCTCATTGAAAAAAAAACATACGTATTTTTTAAATATAAATTTTTATACATATATGACAATAAAAAGCTAACTCCAGACTCGAACAGTAGTGCGCTTTTCTGAGAAGTAGCTGATCGATAAGGCGCCCTGAAGATGAGCAGTGAGATCTGTTCGAAACGTCGGCAGACGATTGGTCCTGAGGACCAGAATTTGACACAGGTTACCCCCAAAGTAGTTAGAACTATCATATATTGTACCCGTGAAAGCCTTCGGTTAAACACATGCCAATTTACTAATATTTATATTGCAGTGACTTGTGCATTTTTAAATAACAAATTAGGTACTATCTACATACAAAAATCCATACGATGCGATCGGATAACGGGGACTTTAAAATAAACGTTCCCGATTCGTAATTCGGTGTTAAAGAAACGTATTCTCGGTAGATAGATTTTTTTTCAAACATAATAATTTCGTTGTCTATCCATTTATCTGCCTGCCATCTATCTGTCCGTACGAAACTTTGTGTAACGTCCGTAATTTCGTTCGAATTCACGGCAAAACAAAAACAAATTAAAATAATATAAAAAAAATTTATCACGTAGAGTAAACTAGGTTTATGTTATTTAATGATCATCGTCATGAATAATCTCTACAATGTAAACGCCAAATGCTTCATATAAGATTTTTCATTTTTTGTACAATATATATTTTTTTAAATTTATGTACGTGTTAAGTTTCTATGCAAAATGTCAAGTCGTATGTAACGTATTTGACGAACATTTTTTTATTATCAAATATTTTCTCTGTTTACCTTTGTCTTCGAATTATTAATGCTCTGTAAAATATTAAAAATGACAACACATCGTGAATATAAATGATTTCTACAATAATATTAGTATTTATTTTATATAATGCTCAGCACGTTACACTTGATGAAAATTACAACGTTATATAAAGGATAGTAATAAGTGGTTTAAAACTTAAGTATTTAATTTTATTTTAAATAATTTAAGCCTTTATATGCGGATTACTCGATTTAGAATTATTCTTCGGGAATTTCCATAAGATGTCATCATACAGATTCAAATCTGGCAAATATGACGGCTAAACGCCTTCAATCACTTGAAGTCTGGAAGAGTTGCAAATGGTCTTGAAAGAGTTCCAGGTAGCACTCAGCATTTACTGATACATTTGCGCCTGGAAAGATGAGTGCACTGCACTGAGCTTTTACGAAAATTGGCGCGATGTTTCCATGACTAGACGAGGGTTTTGTTGTTCAGCAGCAGTCACATTTTGTGAATTGACATCCAAGTAGTTGGATGAACACTTTGTCAGTCATCAAAATAGAAGAATAACCATACAATGGTCTTCAACTACAAGGATCTTAATGCATTTTATTAAAATTTTCTGAATACATTTTAAGTGTATATAAATATAAATATTTGCTTGCTGCAAAGCTAGAAAAATTAGGTAGATGTATCTATTTTACCAATTTTAAAATGTAACAGGTAATTTATTAGTAATTAGCTGTGCTATCTGGCATAGCCCTTGATTTGAATTCTTGCGTAGGTTTATCAATTCATATTCCCTCATTCTATGAAAAATATAAAATAAAATTATGCTTCCAAGAAAAAGATGCTGAAATAAATCAATCTTTTAATTTATTCAGTAAAATGAATCTCAACATATTCAAATAAATTTTTTCTGTATTTAGAAAAGCTTTCTTTGATTTTTTTCCTACGTGCTCTGAACCATTTTGAAATGAATGTTTTGAGGCGTAAGTTTGGCTAGTTTTTGCTACAGTAGTGAGCTTTATACTATATTCAATGACATAAATGTTTGAAGGTTTATTGATATTGAAAGCCTTCGATGGTTATGTCGTGTGGAGAGGATGAATGAACAGCAATTACGCAAGTCATAGCTGAACACTTGATCATCGGATCTCGGTGAAAAATTACTTGGGATGGGATCTTCTTCCTTGTGTTCTTGTGTCCTATCTATTTAACGGAAGTTGGCTATTATGTATCTCTATAGCAGACTACTAACTCAAACCACTAACTCAGGTTTTTTTGTCATACCCTTCTACCAGGGCACCGACATTCGCATTCGTAATCCAAGGTTGAGACCATGATTGCAGAACATCTTTTCTTTCGGATAAAGGTTGCACGAGCTTGTTGAATGCGGCATTTGATTTTAACAAATGGATCTCATCTTTCAGTTAAATTACAACTAAGTATACAAAACTTCTCTAATTTCGTTCCAGCTATAAAAACAGTAAAAGGAAGTGATGGAATAAAGATCCACCGGGAAATATAAAACCAATGGTATTGATAATAAATTAACATAATTTTATACTGATATAATTTTACTTGTGACATATACACGGTAAAATATATTATAATAAATATAATCGATTTAGACAAGTGTTAATTTTTTCCATCGCATATTATAAAGAAGTTTGCTAGTTGAATGTAAACATAATATTAATGACAATAAATGAAAACTCACATTTGTGTAAAGGAAATTCAATATTCCTTTACATTAATTTAGTTTTAACGGAAAGAAAGAAGCTTAGCTAAAGTGTAATAAAAGAAGGAATAATAAAGTTATGCGATAAATAAAGTTATGAAGTTTCTGGTTTCATTATAAGGGTAAAAAGGAAAAGTAATAATGTGTTTTTGCACAAAAATATTACAGCTGTAAGATTAAACTATAAGAATATAAGAGAAACATAATTTAAAATATTTTTAGCGATAAAAGTAAACAACGGTATTTTATTTTTATTTTTGTCGAAAATGGATTAATTAATGTATCATAAATTCGCATAATGTAGCATAAATATTAGGTCCTTACATATGAAATTGACGTTTTACCGTACTGGCAAATTTGATCTCAAATATCTTCTCTTTGGTTAGGAATTCCAAATCCAAATTTTTACAGCTATTTACTCATGTATTTGTGTTTTGAAAATTATAATTCATTTGTTTTTTCCTCAATTGTTTTTTTCTTTGCGAGACTCAGTTTACAAAATGAAAAACTTGAAATATCGCGTTATTTACGAGTACGAGTTCCACCGTGGCACCAGTGCTGCAGAAACGGCTCGAAGGATTAATGATGTGTATGGCGACGGTGCCGCAAAAGAAAACACAGTGCGTTTTTTGGTTCCAACGTTTTCGTTCTGGAAATTTCGACCTGCAGAACAAGCCCCGTGGACGGCCGGAGACCAAAGTGGATAATGAAGAATTGAAGGCTATTGTGGAAGCGGATCCATCGCAAACCACATCCGAGTTAGCTGCAGGCTGCGGTGTTAGTGATAAAACTGTTTTAATCCACTTGAAGCAAATTGGTATGGTGAAAAAGCTTGAAAGGTGGGTACCTCACGAATTGAGTGAAGCAAATCAACAAACGCGCGTGACTGCTGCGTTGCATTACTCAACCGGCACAATAATGAAGGGATTTTAAATCGAATCATTACCTGTGATGAAAAGTGGATCCTGTACGATAATCGGAAGCGCTCATCGCAATGGCTGAACCCTGCCGAACCAGCCAAACCATGCCCCAAGCGAAAATTGACTCCAAAAAAGTTACTTGTGAGCGTTTGGTGTACTAGTGCTGGTGTTGTTCACTACAGCTTTCTTAAATCTGGCCAGACGATTACGGCAGATGTCTATTGTCAGCAACTGCAAACCATGATGGAAAAGCTAGCTGCTAAACAACCGAGGCTGGTTAATCGCTCTAGGCCACTGCTGCTTCATGATAACGCTAGACCATACACTGCACAACAGTCGGCTACCAAATTAGAGGAGCTTCAATTGGAATGTCTAAGACATCCACCGTACTCTCCGGACCTTGCCCCAACAGATTACCATTTTTTTCGAAATTTGGATAACTTCTTGCAAAGGAAAAAATTCAACTCCGATGGGGCAGTCCAAACCGCCTTCAAAGATTTTATTGATTCCCTTCCGAATGGTTTTTTTAGTAAAGGGATCGATGAACTACCTATGAGATGGCAAAAGTGCATAGATAGCAATGGTACATACTTTGATTAAATAAATATATTATAATAAAAAAAAATCGACTTTATGTTCCTCCCATACTAAACGTGAATTTCATATGTAAGGACCTAATAAAAAAAAACCACACACAATATGAATCATTCCCCGCGAAGGCAGGTAAAGAGTATGTTGCGAGTACTTTTCTGTCTTGACACACAACTCTAGCCTCATCCACATTCATACATTTTTGCATGCAAGCTCGACGATTGTTGAGGCCGTATTTGCCTTGGACTGAACTGCAGAGAGCTGGCACAAATGAGTGGAAGAAGACTTGTAAAGCTTACAGTAGCGATGTATTCAAGAGAACTAAAGACCATCTTTATTTCGTTCGTTGAGGCTAATCACGAACGAGTTTAATTCTTGAATTTATATAAAAGTTTTTTCGGGAAATTATAACACACCCGGATATTTATTTTCCTTCGTTTATATTCGTTGGACCGTAAAACGGGAAGCATGAGTGGAAAATATTCGAAAGCGTAATAATATATTGGAAATAGATTTTCACAAACTTTTACATGCGAAAATGGTGAAATTTCTTTCGGCGTAGGTATTTATGAGTTATTTTCGCAAACTAGTATAAAATGCGGAATTGTAAATCTTTTCAAAAATAAAATCATAAATCGAAATTTTGTACAAAGTATTCCGAGTCTCCATGATTCAGTAGTAAAATATTTTTGAATATTTTATTGAATTCGTGTAAATATTTAGATTTCTCGATACCTTCTAAACCTCGGAAAATGTGAATGGATATAAAGAGCCACAGAGGAGTGTGTAAAATGCAAAATAAACACGTGGTCTTGCGTAATATTTGAGATCTGTGAAGTAGAAGAGTCGATGTTAACATTATTAACCTTTCCCATACGGTGCTAAAATTGAAACGCGCATTCCGGTGCTGTAAGCTCAGTGTACATGTAGATTTGTTCGATTTTTAAGCCGGATAAATATGACTATTATGAATTTTTTATTTCAGTATTAACTATTAAAATAATTGTTTTGATTTTTACTTTATTTTTAAAAAAAAAAAAAACAGATTCAAGATAATGATATATATGAATAAGAGCATGAGTTATCAAAAGCAAACATATTTACCTGTTTCCTAACATATTTCACAAAGAAACAAATTTGAAATATGTAAACAATACGGAGAATAAATAAAAAATATCGACTTATCGTACGGTTGGGTTAAGTCCTATGACCACCCAAAAAGACTTTTATATCTACATTCACATATAAAAAATAGATTCGTCTATGAAATATCTATAATATATATCGTGATTCCAGTTTTTTCATTCTTAGCACTATAACACAATAACTGATGCCTCATTTACTTACAAACAATAATATTTCCCTATATATAAATCAACATGGAAAATTTGAAAACTTTTTATATTGCTTCTGTTCTTATCTTCTATTTATTATTTGTTCTTCTTATTATTTGTATATTGTTCAGTAGCACTTTAGGATTCTGAGAAAAATTTATATACACCACTTCATTCTACAATCCGGATATTTATGAATACGTACATAGTTATCACTTAGTGTCTGTTGAAGATTTTTTTTTACATTTTTATATTTGATTCATCTCTTCTACTTTAAACGTTATAAAATTATATTCTAAACTAGCTACTTAACAAGGAATGTGGATTCATTATTTTTTTATTTTTAAAATTGCTTTATAAAGGAGCGATCCGTATAATATAATTATTTAAAATAGTTGGTAAATTTTCAAAGATGTGCTCGAATATTCTTTTCACGACAGTCACTTTTCTATTAGTCAAAAGGGAAGAAGATTTCCAAGAGCGTAATATACCTGCTCACTCTTCAGCTTCTTCCAAGACTTTAGCAAATATTAAAAATGCTTTCTTCTCCAGCTTTTTAAAATAATAATTAATGAGCTATGAAGTTAACGGAGTAATAAATTTACGAAGTTATTTAAATAATTAAAAGTCTCATTGTTAGATGATGACAAGCCACAAAACTTTATATCGAGGAAATTATGATTTTAATGTAAAATATCCTAATAAATCATTGATAATTAAACAAGAAAAATTTTCTTCTTTCAATATTATATTTAATTCATTCTCGAGAAAAATTCATTACAGAATAATTAATCAAATGAATATTCAGCGTGAAAAATATTACATTATAAAAGGTTAATAATTAATATAAATTAACTTTGTTTAAACCACTTATTTATTGAAAAAAATCAACATGTTCCGAAGCCAATGGCTTCTTCATCAGGAAAACAAAAATAATATTTAAAAATCGAGTATAGATCAAAATATTAAAAAGTTATATATAGAAAATGATAATATAAAGTACCTAATTAACATGAAAATAAATTTAAAAGATAACTATTTGCAAAAAGGACCTGATTATTTGAAGAAGAAGTTATAAAAGGTTTTTCAATAGGAATGATATTATTTTAAAATGATATAACAAACTACGTTTTTTCTGAGTTTTAATATTTATTTGGTAATTTATTTTAGTATGTTATGATTATCTACCATGGATAAATACACGCTTGCTCAAAGTTTGGTAATTATCCAAAATTTTTATCAAAATAAGCCTTCCTTGCTATGCTTGCTATTCGGCGAATGGTTATAAAATTTGAAATGGATTTAACTCTTCATGATACTTAACTACCGATAAGACATCGAACACAAGAACATAAGAACGAAAGTGAAGAGACTATAACGCAACTGAGGAAGAATTGTTTAGACTACTCTAGAGTAGAGAATAGACAAATTGAGAATATAATGCTTTGAATATAATATAATGCTCTGAGGGAGTATCACAGATATCGATTTCTTGCCATTCGCAAGAATTGACCCTTTCAACAATGACAACTGGGCGTATTTTGGGAAAATACTTGGGTTAATATTTTTAATATTTAAAGCATTAACTTTGTGAAATAAATATTGGTGAAAAGTTAACAATACTATGGTTGTGGTATTGTGAACATAGTAGTGTAGTGTTGGTCCTGACGAAGAGACGGGTACGTCTCCAAACCAGTAGACCTTAAATCTGATAGTGGTATATATTAATTTAACTAGCACTATGTTATACTTGGATTAATTAACACCCTAAAAAGATTGCGTTGACCCAAGAAATGAAGCCAGTATATCATCGTATCCGTCATCATGTGCTGATTGGGTTCTAGATCAACTTGAAATTGGTCGTAATTTTGCAAAAAAATCATATATTCAAATGAAGCACACTTTTGGTTTGTCGTAAGCAAAATTTATGGTAAGTAATCTACTATAGATTCAAGAGAACCCTTTGCATCCGCAAAAGGTCGTTGTATGGTGTGATTTTTGGTATTGTGGTATTATTGGACCATCTTTTTTTCAGAATGAAGCTGGATGCCACAGTTACAGCGAATGCTAAGCGATATCGATCGATGTTCACAGAATTTTTATGGCCAAAACAGGAAAAAATTGATTTGAATGATACGTTGCTGGCTTAAATGTCCAGAGACGATAGAATTTAAGTTATGCCTCACAATATTCAAGGCTGTTCATAACATGGCCCCTCAATATCTTATCTGATCGTTAAATGGAATGAATATCATTAACTCTCTTACCTCTGCATAAATTTAATTATAATTAAATTTGAAGTTTTAAACAGTTATATATATCACCTGTCGATAAGAAATGTTACTCCCGAAACTTGAGTAGTCATTATTATATCAAAATTATAATTATAATCGCGTAGAGGTAACATAGTTTATGTTTTTCATCCGATTTAATAATATAACATAATCTCTACAACGCCAAATTCATCAATAATATATTTTAGAGTTATTCATACCGTATGCTATGAATATACATACCTACTAATAAATCTTCTTTTGAAAAAAGTACAGTTTTATAAATAAATTTTATTAATTTTCGCTTGTGAACTTTGATTTCTTGTTTCCAATTATATAATTTATTTTTAGAATTCAATACTTTTACCTATACATAAACATATATGTGTGTAACGTAGTCTGATAATACTCTTAACGAAAGTCTGAAGATGCTCTTGAAGGTAAACTACGTACTTAAACTTAAATACTGTGGAAATATTGCTATTTATTTTTATTATTTCACCGAGTAAATATAAAAATAAAATGATAAAATTTGATTTTGAATTCCAGTTTCATGCGCTAGCTCACTTAACCGCATTACGATGTTGGAGCATTTGTTCCTCACATTTTGATAACATTTGTTCTAACTGTTAAGGTTTAAGTATAAAGAAGAGCGTGCTCCCTTGCACTCAGCAGAGAGGATAACAGTCTGCAATTTGTTCTAATAACCAGAAAGGGACAGTCCTTTAGCGAAACGTTTGTAGCATTACCTGTTTTCTACAGGAGCTTTAGTATCATGGCTTTTGGTTTTCGGGAAAATATAGAATTGACTTTTGAACTGTAAAAAAAACTCCCACCCGTAAGATATTAAGATCGAGGTCTGATTAAATTGCAAGTTAAACAAATTATCACAAAGTATGTTGCATAGAGTGTAATAAATTTTTGTTTCATAAAATTCAGAATATATTTATCGATTTAGCGAAAATGTTGATGGGTACAAACTCTAAGGAATATCACTGATATCTCTAAGCCACAATCACTGACAGTGATTACCAGAAAATAGTATAATTCGTAATATTGGTATCATCAACCAAAACGTAAATTTATTTTATTAAGGAATTATATATTACTTTTTTATAGTTGGCTTAACTCGTATACACGTTTCACATATAAATAGCTTCGCCTCTATGAGACTTATTTAATTTATACTAATAAATAATTATCCATTTGCGGACAAAATCTAATAATTGTGGTCTCAGAACATACATATATAAATATTGTTTCAATATAATTATTTTAATTAATTAGTGTATATTATAGATATCTCACAGAGACGAAACTGTATTAATTATGGGAAAGTAGGTATAGAAGTCATTTGGGTGTAACAGGACTTATGACCTGTCTTTTGGTTGGCTTAAGTGATCACTTTACACAATTGTAACATTCACCATTTCCACCCATGATAGAATATACCATGCTTATTCATTTTTTGGAAGTTGTATATATGTTCAAATTGCGTGAAGCTTTCATATATGAGTTGTAAGCGCCTTTTTCCATGCGGCCTGTACAAAGCCATTTTCATTCCCCTAAATCCCCACAGATGTCGCTAATGAGAAAATCTACAATTGATTTTACAGTTTCGTCTCTGTGAGATATCTATAATATACACTAATTGATTAATAATGTCTCTGTGACATAAATCCAGCACTGTTCTGAAAGATTTGAACAAACTCAAAATATTCTAATTATTTTAATGTTAACAGATGATCTATCATCTCTCATCAAAATTCATCTCTAACTTCAATATCAATGTCGTTAATTTAATTTTCCGAAGGATTCATTACTTGTGAGATATGTTTCAATAAATTATCAACAATTAGTATTTATAATTTAGTTGATCGAATGAATAATAATTATAGGTGGGAAGATGGCATTTCAGTTCAAGTAAATGTCTGGCATCTATAGTAAGTAGTTAAATTATATATTGGAATGTACACCGTACCATATATTATTGCATTACCCTGTATTGGATTCTGAGTAAATTAGAGTTTCTGCATAGTAGTTTGTATTTTATGAACACCTGGCATCTAATGACACGTGTCACGCTGAATTATTCAAAATCGATCATTTTATGTACTCGATTCAAGAACGTTCGATATTTTAAATTCAAAGAATTAAAACACTTTAAAATTGTGCCAGAATCACTAATTTCTTCATTTTTATGTCCGTATAACTCTTGTAGAGCTCTGGCCTCCTGGATGATATCTTTTCATTTCTTCGATCCATTGTCTTCTGCTCTCACCCCTCCTTCTCCCCTAGCTTCTCTAGGTCAGCCAGTGCATTGTCCTGAGGACTGCTCAGCGGTCTTTTCAGGTTGGTCTAGCCTCATGTATGCCTCGTTTTGACCATCATATCTAGAACTGATTGAACTGGTTATAGAAGATTGTTCTCATAGGGATGGAATTTTTACATAGCTCGTGTGCTTCCCCGTACCTGTTGCAACACGGGGTGTGGGTTCCTGTATTGTCCTGTAATTTATTTTCAAAGCAGAAATGCCTGCATTGTTTTTTAAGGGTCCTTGTATTACTGGTTTGATGATAGTATTGTCACGAGTCGTGACTGCGGAAGGCAAAGAAATACTGGAAATCAATTGGCAATTTATTAAGTAATAATTAATTATTTATTAAATGGACAATGTCACTCAACATGAATAAAACTCAATGCTTTTCTTCAAATCATACTATTTTGTAAGAATTGTCTATGAACACTTTACTTTTTTAATTTTTTAAAATTTATTTTACATTTACCGAGATCCTGCTAACTATAATATAGGTTTCTTCTATTACTATGAATAACTTAATAACAATTTAATTACAGTGTTGTCTTAACAAAAATTTATAAATTATAAAAAATTATAAAGCTATTAATCTTTTATGAACATGAAAAATATAAGGGGCTAGTGGACGGAATGCCCCAGGGATGGAGGAAGATTCAAGATGACAAAGATGAGGATAATGATACGGTAGGTGAAGATATTGTTAGCATGCAGAAAGTTCACTATTGTTCATATTAAACTCCCTGCATTCCATTTTTACCTTTGCATATGAATCCAACCCAAACAAGTCATTATTATTATTAGTATTGCTGGGAAACCTCTATTTAACATTCACGAGTACACTCCATCTAATTCTCGCTTAAAATGTCTCATTTCTTTATTTCGCTCGATATCTGTCGATTCTCAATTCCATGACTGGGCCGTCGTCTCGCGACTCCACTGATTCACACCGATCCAAATATCAAAACAAAAATTTCATTGCGCTTCTCTTAGTCCCGCTTAAAATACGAGATATGCTGTTCTTTCGAACCTTCTAGATTAATCTATTCTTTTCTATTGTTTAGAAGAAGGTTCTTCGCTTCTAGGCTGTTCCAGGCATCTCTTGAAAGTTGTAGATAATACGAAAGTGTGGTAGAAGGTGCTAGAGTGCTTCCATGTTATTGTCGTCTTTGTCATATTACGAGGGATTTTTTACGTAATCTCTTTTACCATTTCGTTACAATATTATAGACACGCAAATTAGTGTTTCTAGAATAATATACATTAAATTTACTTCCCTACCAGGATATGCCGATAAGTTTGAGACGACAAATGTTTGTTCTGTAAATAAAAATGTACAACTTTTTCAATGATGTTGTAGTTTTTGATTTAACAATAATTTAATGTATTAATTAATATACAAAAAAATAATAATTTATATAGATTTATTTTGGTAAAATAAATAATTCAAGGAAGCATTACACATAACTCTCTAAACCCACACGAGCATTATAAGAGAAAAAATATTATGGGAAAATATACGATTTTCAGCACTCTTTAAAATAAAGTTTCTAAAGGGCTTTTTCCTATAACGGGGGGCAAAAAGCTCTTTTGAGCTTTTGAGTCTGCTACAACAAATACCCGTTCTCTAAACAATCTTGTGGAAATGGCTAATCGATTCCATGTACAATTCTCATTGCGACTATAGTAAAGACTGATGATCGCAGAGTTTGATCTGAGAATGTCTACCATTCAAGTTGTCTAAGATGCACATCTTTTAAAGATGCAGAGGTTATATTATGTGTCGTTTTGTACATCAACCCACAATTTAATTTATCAAGATATATTATAGATGTCTTATAGATTTTTTTGGGATTATTTTTTTTAAATTTTTTTTATTTGGGATTGGGAATTATATTTTTTTTGTGGGAAAGTAGGGATTGAGTTTTTAATTTTTTTTATTTTATTTAGAAAAAGATTTGGACGATCACAACATCCATGTGAAACGGGTTGTAAAACCTAAATATATATACAACTTCCAAAAAATGTGATTAATATGGTGTTCTGTCATGGATGGAAATGGGAACATGACATCTGTTTTTTAGATATAGATGCGAACACGGAGTACGTGTCATATCAATATTCTTTCTATTTTTAAACTAAGCTAAAAGCTTATGCTATGAAAATAGGACTAAATTGCTAGTCTGGAGTGAGGTTCGAACCCGCGACCTTTGGATCACGAGGCGAGTGTCCTAACCACAAGACCAACAAGCTACTCCTTGTGTAAAGTAATCACTTAAGCCAGCCGTATGATAGGTCGTAAGCCCTAGGAACACCCAAAAAGACCTCCATACCTAATTTCCCTTGTAAAATATTATTTAGTCTCTATGAGACATCTATAGTATACCTTGATTAATTATGTCCCCTGGGATAAAATCCAGAACTGTGTTCCTTCAAAAATTTGGAAATACTCAATATATTCTGAATTTAATTTATATATATAATATATATATAAATTAAATTTAGAATATTTTGAATTTAATTCGTAGGGAAGCAATGTATGTAGGTTACATTAAAGGAATGTTGTGTGCGAGAAGTGTCCCATGTATAATTTGTGCTGCTGCTCTCAGAATAGATTATATTCTATCCAGTTAAAATTTCAGCAGTCCAAAATAAATACTGTTCCAGTGGTCCACATGCGGCACCACAAATGCATTTATGAGTAGACGGGTTGCCTCAGGGGAAGGCGTCTGAGAATATATTACTTTTGCCTCAGTTGATAAAAGCATGCACTGACAGATTTCTTGATTTGAGTGTTAATGGAAAGTTCTGAATCAACAGAATTTTAATTTTAATTTATTTATTTACGGAATATCATCAGTAAATAGTCCATAGTGACGTAATGTAATCGACAGTCGGTAAACTAATAATATAGATTCACGAAACAAAACAAAACGAAGCAGTAATGCTGCAAGGTACCTAAAACATGAAATAAATAACCAAAAGCTAAACATATATGACAATATAAAGCAAAATAAAGAAAATTATATGATAAAACATATTAATCAAAAGTAGTACAAAGCAAAAACATAGACATAAAATACAAAAAAATCATTATTACCAAGTAAACCAGAAAAAGGCAATAAGCGAAAAAAATCAGAATAGAAGGATGTGCGATAATTTTATAACATTTATTGTTATAATAAACCGTTTGTAGGAAGAGACCTGAAGTAGTGTAGGATACAAGGAGTGCATCTAAAGGAAGTTGACCGATTTAAATCCCTCGGAGTGAAATTCTCTTGTGACAATATTAGGAAGGTGAAATAGACCAAAAAAATCAGATCTGCTTCAAATATTTTGCGTCCCCTTTCTAGTGCGGTGATAAAGAAACCCAAACCAAATGTCAAGATCGAACTAACTGTGTTTAAATCTGTCAAAAATTGGTGGTTCGATTCCCATTCCAAGACACCAGAAAGTTAGTCTTATTTTCATTGCACAGGCTTTTAACTTAGTTTGTGAATAATAAGAATATTGTTGCGACACGTATTTTTATAAAAAAAAAACTATAAAAAAAAACAGAATGCCAAAACAAGTAACCTAAGGGGAGTAGCAGGATCAAGTAGCATGTACCGACAAAAGAGGGACCCTCGTAATGTAGCCGCTACTAACACATAAAGTCTCATTCTAGAGAAGCAACTACCGAGATAAATAAAACTAATGAAGGTATGATTATTTAGAATGGCAATAAATTTTCTGCATTCGCAAAACAAATCGTAGATTATAATTATTCTTTTCATAAATATACCATTACATTTTTCAATCCCGGGTCACATAAAGAATAAATTTGATAATTTTTAAAATCTAGAAATAAAAATATATTTTTAAATCCTTGAAATAATTATCTTAAAAATATCACATTTACTAACTCTTCCCCTCTCAGTATTTCCGGTACAACAACCCTTCTACCTTATACCCCAGTTAATTTTCTCAGTATCTTATTAATTATTTATATTTTCACCTAAGCCATGTTTTCTATATTTGAAGTTATTTAGTTTAAAACTTCACCCGCTGATGGCGAAAACATGCTCTCAAAAAATGAGTTGTGTACCTTATGTATAATTATGTAGTTTTATTTAATCCATTTTGTAGATCATATTGAATCTCTATCAAGATAAAACCGATTCCATCAATTATAATTATTTTTGGTAACTCAAGACAAAAAGCAAGAACCAGACGAAAATGGGTCCTGTTTTGGTGAAATATCAATGAGGTGCAAGAGAGGGTAAGTTTAAAGCGCATTTTTGAGTAATTGGTTCTCCAAAACTCTAAGAACAATGAGATAAAGATGATGATAATGACGAAAGAAAATGAAGAAAAAATGTTTTTTTTTTACATTTTAATCTGAAATTTTAATAGATCTAATTTAATTTAAGATATTTCTGGTTCATTGTACATTGTTTATCATAATATGATTTAAAGAAGAATAAAAAAAATGTATACCTTAAAAATGTTTATTTATAATGTATCTTGATGTAGGAAGGATTACTCTCTTAACGGTCGTGATCGAATAATAAATTGTTAAATATAAAGGAATTTTCGTATAAATATTTAAAATTATTCAGGCTTTCGTCCAAAATTCCATCCATAGTATCAGGATGGAATCTATTAGCTAGCTGCAGCAGATGACGCTGTCCGACCCGACCACGATACACACATTATACTAATTAGGTTGAGATGCAAATCCAACTAGAATTGTTAAACAATGTAAATTTATATTGAGTGCGATATAACATTGCGATCAAACGATGAGTTTTGAAAATTTCTTGAAATAAGAGCGATAATTTATATAAACTAGAATATGTTATATTGTATATAACAAACAGCAAGGCGTAAAAGAGTACAGACATATATTTGTCATGAGATTCTAAAACGGGGAGAGTTGCATAATCGAATATTTTACGAAGACTTAGATAATAATGGATAATTTGGAATAATTTGAAAACAACTGGGAACTGGTGGAATGTGCGAATGTGCATGGGAATATGTGTGTTGATTCGAGAGAAAACATTTCTTACAAATAGCGTATTAACTCCACTTCTGAAGTAAAAAACCATCACAAATTGTCAGGAACTTAAGCAATTTATTACAGAACAGGTATTTCAATACCTAATGTACCTAATTAAGTGCGAAAACATACAATAATTCTTATTATTAAATTGATACTTAACATAATATATATTTCATACTTAAATTATAAAAAAAAATTGCATGTAATATTATTTATTTAAATGAACACAATGTAATGAGATAAACCCCTTCCTCGGCATTGAAAAAAAAAAATGCCCATATTCGAAACCCTCGCAGTCCAGTGGGCATGACATAGGCTTTTATTACCTACCGGTGAGATGACATCATATCTGTGTGATATTCTGAAATCTGTGTAGGTATTTATGTGATCTTCAAGTTTGTGTTTACTGGGGTATTATGCCGTGTTGTTACGACCTTTCGGGCGGACGTTTCGGATTCCATTGCAGGGTCCATCATCAGGGCTAATGTGTTCATCAACACATCAGCCCTGATGATGGACCCTGCAATGGGATCCGAAACGTCGGCCCGAAAGGTCGTAACAAGATGGCATAATACCCCAGTAAACACAAACTTGAAGATTCTGAGTGGCCTTGAAAACCTAAGAACATTCGTATTTAAGTCATGTATATCGCTACATGGCACATTATACCATCATAACATAAGAATTAAAAAAGTATATTGAAAATGACGGCCAAATCTGTGAGATGCGAGAACAAATTCTTACCAGTGTATACGCGCCATTGAGCGTAAACGAAGAGAGAGCATTGTCTTTGGAAAAAAATGAAAAGTGTTCGTGTGGAAAAAACCCTCATTGATTCCTTCTGGGAGACGCGACTCAAACGTGTCCTTCATTATTAAATAGCTGACAACCGTGACACGTGTGAGAACAACGGCACAGATCCACTTACGCCACGCTACTGCCGCTGCGATGCTATCTTGACGCACTACCTTTTACGCCTGTGAATACGCACTACTTTATACGCCTGTAAATACGCACTACTTTGTACGCTTGTGAATACACACTACTCAGTACGCTTCTAAATGCGCGCGAATTTCACTTAACTCGAGCAAGGGGATGCGGGTCGCGAGTTGTTTCGTTGATTCGATTGTTGTTTTTAAGGGTCAAAACATGCTAATTTTGTGTGTCCTCCAAGGTAAAGGGTACTTTTTTTAGAAGAATAGAACTTTAAAATGAAATGAAACACAATTGCCGTAATGACCATGGTATCGGGTTTATTGCAAAGATAATTTAATGACATTATTACGGGAAAACATATTTTCCTAAAAAAAATCGAAGTAAAATTCGTAATAAACAAACGATATACTTTATCAAAAAATATTTTATGTAAAATTCGTAATAAACAAACGATATACATTATCAAAAAATATTTTATGTAAAATTCGTAATAAACAAACGATATACTTTATCAAAAAATATTTTATGGTTGATGTTATTAATATGTGTGTAAAATTTGCATCCAAAGAAAGGATTTTCGAGAAAAGCGCAAAATAACGAAATTCTTCTGTGTATAGTTTTATGGGATATTATGCCGAGCATATATGGTCAGAGATGTCATGTATGCACGGGATAATATCCAAGAAAAATAATATCCCTGAATGCCTGTGAAAACCTGAGTATATTTTGAAAGAAATTTGTTTAAAAATTCATCTTAACACAGTATCTTTAAATTGCTATAAAACAGCCAATTTTCGGAATGAGTGGTAACTTAATTATTTTTAGAAATTAAAGATATAGGATTAACGTTAAAAAAACAACGATCGTAGGACATTGGTTGTATATTGAGGCCTGGAAAATTACAGGACTATTCTGGCTATTGCTCCAGGTTTTTCAGCAATGATGTCCAGATTGTTCACATGATTTCAGCCATCTTTCTATACATTATTGCATTATGAAGTGCGAGAAGATTCGATTATTCTTTGGATGTCCCATTACACGTTCGAGATATTGATTTTTATTGCTTTAAATACTTTTTTTTCTTCAAACAGAAATTTATTCATTATTGATTATTTTTGAAGTTATACATTAATAATATTGTTTTTTTTATAGGTGAAACAGTCGATTTGACTACTCAACAGCCATAAATAAAATGTAAGTTATTTTTTTGAAATATAATATACATAAAATATTAACCCCCTTTATGCAAAATCATACATACTTAGCCTTACGTAAATCTAGCAGACAACTGTAGGTACTGTAAATTTGAGTGAACCAGACTCCTCTCCAAATCCAGTAAATTCAAAAATTTCCCCTTTCTACAATTTTTTTTTTCTCTTCTTCAATTTAAACTACCACCATAGAAAATTTAAAATACTCGCATTTAGTGCTACTTCGGATGAAAGAGCAAGGGGTTCTATTAACCCAGTACTCCGCATGCCCTGAGATCTGTGACTATGATGACAAAATAAGATTCTGGCGGGATCACGTAGCCAGAATGGACAGTGACATGCATATAGCAGCGAATGTAATCCCCTCTGGACGACGCCTACCGGGAAGACCACCAAAAAGATGTAGGGGTAGCCGGACCTCATCATCCCAGGAGGCGTAGTTTTCTGTAGTACAGATGAACAGATCTACCAAAAAAAGAGAGAGTACTCTGTCGACAAAATCCATAAATTATGTTTTCAGAACATATCAAAATATTGTTACAAATAATTGTTTTTTTTTTTATTCCTAAAATAGGTAATATAATAACCTTTATATTTCCTAATACATAATCTAAAATATGAGTATATTGATTAAGATAAAGTTTAGATAATCGGTTCTGTCTTTTCTTCGCCTGTACGGCGATATTGAATTGTTATTTTTATCTGTGGATCGATAGTAGAGGCGCCTTTTCAACGTACCGCGGCGAAAATCGTAAAATCTAAATGGTCTCTTTATCTGCGCTACATTGTAGGATATTTTAAAAGACAAGCAATTTAATGCAATTCTTCAATTCTCGTACTCAGTTTTATGCACCAAAGTGTATCTGCGGATAGCACTAAAGAGATCCGGGTTACGCGTGGCTTCCACGTTCCATCAATTTAACTACCCAGCCTTTATGAGCTCCGGGTAGTGCGCAATCAGCGATTTTCCGCCGTTACAACCATCCAAACCCCGTGATTCAGGCCAGGTGAATTATAGCCGCTTCTAAATATTACGTTCTGAAGCATTGAAGAAAATTTGAAACCGTTTCTATCAAAAACAAAGTCGTCAAGTCGCTGGTTTAAAAAAATAATGTATTTTGTTTACAGACGGTTTATTTATCTTCGTCTTGATACATGCCGGTAGGAAATGAAGCTACTAACCTCACTAGGAAGAACCTGTGCCAAGATGAGCGGCTTGCAATGTAGTGAGAACAAAATAATAATAATATATATATATATATTATTTTTATTATTATTAAATAATAATAATGTTGTTATTATTATTTTTATGTTACTGTTCTATCTACTGCCAGAGTCGTCGATTTAATTGATTTTGGAGCGTCGGATACCACGAAGTTTTTAATTTAAGACTATTAAAAACATTAAGACTATTGTTCACAAAATACTCAAACTCGTACTTTAATGTCACTATAGGACCATCTATTAGGGTCATTAATGACTTGTTGACGGTCTGTATGTTAAAAAATAAAAAAATTAAAATTAAAAATTTCCACCCTAGGACTGCTCCTAAGTTGGTACGAGTATATGATAATAAAAATAAAAATAAAATAAAAATGATACCAATGTCGCTTTTTTCTCTTAATATATACATTCATGAAATACGTATGTCTTCTGGATTCGAACGCGTATTTTGTTAACGGTTTTTCTGAGGAAACCTAGGCTGAAGTTTCAACTCAGCTACACGCGCCAATTGCCTCAACTTGTGAGTGAGTAATTTTAATCTCCCACAGTGGAGGTTAATATTACTAGGTAAAGAAGTAGGAGGTAAAGTAGCTTAAAGTTCGATTTATTTTTATTTTTTCCATTATTGACACATATTTTCACCAAGTAGTAATTAAAACCTCAACATAAATTTATGCAGCGAAAAAAGAACGTTCGTTTAGCAAAATTTTAAAAAGACAACCTCTTCAAAAATGATAAATTGGCGTAAAATAACGAAGAAAATTGTACGAAATGCTTTGTAAGCGGAAATAAATAGCCTGGCAGTCAATTACAGGAGAAATAAATGAAACGGGAAGTACGTGATAGAAGAAGGAAGATTACCGGAAAGTCGGTGACCTGGCCTAAATAATGATTATCTTTCTAAACTGCTGAAAAGGCTGATCTGACGATTACGATGCTGAAGTTTTGAAATTGATTTTGAATTGAAGACATGTAGCTGATAGATGTCAATCGCATGATAATATTTTTAATCGAATATATTCTACATTTATAATAATATTATTACACGGGTATTACGTATACTGTTCACCACGATGTTATTCTTTAGCACTTATTGCTGAAATATAAATTTTGATTATAATACATTAAAAATCGAAGTATGTACATTAAAAAAATCAAAAATAATTATATGGGAGATGAATTATTAAGAGCTAATGGGAAAACAAGTTGAAGAGGTAACTGTTTGCAAAACGGATCTGGTTGTTTGTAATATTAAATTATTTTCTTTTTTTTCATTGTAGATTGATATTTAAAAAAAATATTGATTATATTTTTTGTTTATATCTACTTCTTTTATGTGAGTAATTCCACATATAATTCCACACGTGGAATTACTCATATAAAAGAAGTAGATATAAACAAATAATATAATCAATATTTTTTTAAATAATTAGGTTAAAGGAAGTGCTGTTAACACTTTAATCTAATTTCTTAAATTTCTAATTTATCCAACTCTAATTCTATGTTATTTGAATGTGGAATTGACCCTATGGCCCTGAAATATGCTGATAATTTAACAAAATACTGGTTTAAACAAGGTCTTCTCTTGATAATTACATAAATAATGTTACCACTCAGTCATTTTGCAGTTATTGAAGAAGAGAATAATATCAATAAATCACTCACGTTTCGTATTGTAGGTATATAACTGTTGCATCTGTTTTAATCATATTTATCTTTAATTAGAATATAATTCCACGATTTCTCGTTTATAAGATTCATATGAAAAGAATAAGGATTTTTTTCTCAAGGCCCAATATTCATTGAGTGATATTTTTTTCAACAGCTTCTTTTTTAAGAAAGATAGACAGAACTTAGCTGAGATATTTCAAATATCAGATATTCACAAAATCAGATATATTCCACCCATAAAAAATGCTCGTATGCATATTATAGAGGGTAATTTTAACGGCTTCTGATCGTTATCAAATAAAGTAGAAATCGCGCCACGATACCCTCTACAATAAGTAGTGGCATTATGAAAATTTAACTAAAAAGTTTTGACGAATGAAAGTTTCTTTCTAAGTACAAAGACTTAACTGTGTACAATGTAACATGTATTGATTCCCTAGAAATCGTTAAAACGCTGCTGGAACCATAGTTACATTGTGTTCTGAACATTAATTTGATAGTCTCTCAGATGGTATTAAAAATTCTTCAGACTTCTATTCCACAAGTTTTGGCAGCTTTCAATGCTAATGGATAAAGTTTTGCGTTTCGGATACACATTAAATGTATATTTATAATATTTATACGTTACCAACTAATTTACAGACTTTGTAAGTGTTACGGTTTCTAATTTTCTACAAAAAATATGAATGTCATGAAAAAATTATTTGAACGTAATATATATTTAAGAATTTTTTTGATTTTAGTAGATGATTTATTGTTATTTTTTTTAACTAAACTTATTAAGGTACTTATTAAGCAAGCTATTATTTTATTTGAAAATTTTAGAAAAAAAAAACTAAATGACAGTCATGTCCATTCTCGTAGAGCTACTTCGTAATTACTGAGAAGTAACATCCGGCGCACGTTTGTCCGAGAGAGAAATAAGATCATGTTGCATCTCAGTCATGTCGGAGAAGCTCCATGGGAAGAGCATGACGCGGCCTTTATGATTTTTTTTTAAATTTACAATAAAATAATATTTTAATGTACATGTACCAATAATAATAAGGCCAATATTTTTTTAAAAATAATTATTCACCTCCTTGTAAAAAATCACCAAATTATTAGGCTCTATGGACCCTTAGTATCAAATATTTTTCCGTGGTTAGGTAGAGACGGTATCCGGAATATTCACCGCCAGCAATTCACCTCCGACAATTCGCCGAAACAATCATCGCGCTTACAATTCACAGCCCAAGAATACACCCTCGAGGTAATTCATCGGCTGAATAGATAAATTATTTGAAAGGGTAGTTTTTTGAAAAAATACAGGAAGTTTTGTTCTGCCTTTTTAACTCCATTTTATAATATTACTTATGTTACTTTTGTGTCTATTTAGGGCATGCAAAATTTTCGAGTAATGGCATTACCGGTAGATCAATAAAATATAAAGTTACTGCCAATTAACCTGATTTGTGGGGATATTAAATGTCATATGGTTATTATGGTTATCGGTTATTATGGAGGTGTAGATGATAATTGAAATATTAAGGTAATATAAAATAACAAATTTACATGTATATATACAAATGAACATAGAATATTACAGAATTTAATTTACTGAACACGATTTTCTATGAAAAATAATTCTCATTTATATCTAAATGTTCTATCTAAATAATTACTTATCAGTAAATAAATAAACTTTAAAAAATTACATCTTTAATGTATCATCGATTAGGTTATGCATATAATTTAAGTGCAGATCACACCTGCTTAAGAGAAAGCTCTCTCTTATTCTACACTAGTTGGCAGTATTATTGTAAGATATTTAAATATTAATTATGTACATGTCCTTCGAATTCTTTCTTAATTGATGCATCCCATTTATCTTCTTACTACTTTTACTACACTACACTACTAAATAGTGCGTTGTGATCTCAGTAACTTGAGAATTTTTTTAAGATTTTGCAGGTAAACAAAATATTAAAAAAATTCTCTCCGATCCTACCCGCTGCATATATCGTATTTTAAAAATATAATTACATTCAACAGTGAAAAATGCGATTTTTCTAATTTACCCACATCACGTACCAAAGGTAAATATAAATATGTTTACCGATAGTTCAATAGCTGTATTTACCAGTAAACCGGTTTCCGAAAAATTATAATGCATTATATTATACCGCAAATGCATCAACTCATTCATCAGCTAACAGTTTTAATACAGGAATCTATATATGAAAATTAAATAATAATTATTACTTTGCATTCTTTCTTGCTATACGTACTAATAAATAATTAATTATTATGCCAATAAGTGAGTGAATAATTATCAATAAGTATTTCTAAATAATCTAATAAAACAATCAATACACAAAAAATATTAGTACGTTTTTATATCTGAGCTATCAGAAAAATATTATAAATTATGAGCGCATTTTGTTCCGATAACCTATCTGGCTAGTTAAGCTTATTTTGAATGTTGTATCTGACCTATCCTAAACTGGCGTCATTTGTCTACTCTCCAAGCAGACTGTTCCAAGTGTTGGTCAATCAATAGTGGAGTTTTATTTATGCCATTTATTATTCTGGATATCACTCATTTGCTTAACTTATAGATAAATTACACTATAAATAATGATACGGCTCAGACAGTCACTAAGATTAAATACACGATGTCTTTTTCATTCAACATTACCTATTTATTTAGTCTTGTACCCAAAAATAAGATGTTAATCCATTAATATACTTGTGCGGAGAATTATACTTTCTCCTCGGAACTGTTTAGATTCATTGTCAAGATCAAACAACAAAGAGGTAGAAGTTGAAATTACTTCTATAAAATATTAGATATAAAATGGCTTTCTGGGAGATAGAATTCGTGACTTTGGTGCGTGATAAATACAAAGTCACCGAATTCGATACTAAAACAAACGAAATATAAAACTGATTTGAACAAGCGGCATCAAAATGAAAACGCGACAAAATATACGATGGTAATTTTTTCGAAAATTTCGTTTTGACGCCAGGTGAAGTTTAAAATTTATTTGATTTACAGTTCCACGAACCTTTAACGCTAAAATATGTATTGTGATTGACTACAGAATATCACGTATTCCCATTGGAGTTCAGGATGTCCATCCTAAATTAAAAAAATAGAAATTGACAAATTTTAGTGAATTCTACACGAGAGGCGCCTACTACGACAGTTGTGTGATAAAATAATAATAATAATAATGGCAGGAAGAATCTTTTTTATTTGTATGGGATACAGCGGAAATAATCTACGATGAAATATTAATATGGCAATTGTAAATAATAACTAATAATAATTAAATACGAAACATAGAATTTTAAATCACAAATAAACGTTAGATTAAATAAGGTGTATAAAAGCGAAAGCTCCAAAAATTAAAAAAAAAATGTTTTGAATACAGTCACCGAGGATCACTTTTAGAAAAGTATAAATTTTCTATACATTTTTAGCTATAAAGTTTATGTCTTTACCTGTCGATGAGAGCTTGATGATACTTTCAAAACTCGAGTATTGTTAATAAACTCAAATAGATTGTTAACAGTGTTTATTATTCAAAATAATCTTAATTCATTTCATTTCATAATTCCATTCAATTCAATTTATTTAATAAATAACATGTACATTATAAACCTACATTTAATTCGTATATGTTATTACATTTAATGAATGAATAGATACATATCAAAGATGTTGGAGAATCCTGTTTCCGATAACCCATTCAGAGATATGGTATAGATTAATATCCGATATAAGTGATATTCTTCAGTGTAGCTCTTACAACTGGTATAACTATTGGTTTATGTTGGTACTATTTACTGGAATGTGAAAAAATCTATGTTGATGCTGTCTTAGGAACATACAAACCAATGCTCCGCATACTTTTAGGATTATTGATCATATCGCGCAACAATCGATAAAAATGCGTAAACAAATACACATTTCTCATTGTTGTAGCCAAAAATACTCTGGAGAAACTCCGTTGGGTAAAACCAAGGATATATCAGAAACGAAAATTATTACGAACCCCTATAAAGTTTACTCAGTTTCCTTAAAAACTATTTATAATGGTAGAGAAGACTGGTAAGTCGTGCGTTTGCAATAAGTGCGTAGTTTTGTTATCTTTAATTGCTTTTTTTTAGATTAATTTGTAAGCATCGTTTGGTAGCCTCAGTCAGCAATCAATATCCCGATCTTTATACTGATTGTATTGAATTATCCTGATGAATAAAGCATGATACAAACAAGGGCCCGTTTCGTGGTCTAACCAAATCAAGAAAAGCTTATTCGGAAAGGGAAAAGCTCATGCTAATTAATTCTACGCGGACCGATAGCATCGCTCAACCACCACACCGCTTTGGATGAAAAAGAAGCCCCCACTTTGGCTGCTAACATTTCAGACACACTTATTGGCTTCGTTTAGTTTTAATGGCCCGTTAACTAGTATCATTTCTCGTGCAAATCAGTTCGGCTGTCCCGCTCCCGGCGGCTGGAGTGAGGGAGAGGAAGATTGATGGATGCTGCCATAAACAATGACTGTACCAGTCGATTTATAGCCCGCGCTGCCCCCCAAGACCGCGGATGAAATCTTTCACATCACGAGCCTGAGCCAACGCGCTCTCAACCCTCGAGTGGCGCAATTTATGGGAGCCGAAACTGATGGGTCGCTTCAGTCAAACCACCGGTCAGAGTGGCCGGGGACACGGGATAAATAGTCGTCACATTAGTAATTTATTTCGCATAAAATTCTCTCTAAAAGTGTCTCGATTCAGAAAAAAATTCCCAGATAAACACAATATTACTTTTTAAACATTAAATATTTGTAAATAAGTAACCAATAAATGTGGGGTGATGCCTTCCATCGATCTATAAATGTCTATAGATGTAAACACGATATTCAATCTCAGCCCTGTAAACTCAAGCGAATAATTTAAGTATGTGAATAGGTAGGGTCCGTTAACTTTATGAAAGCCACTTGCATTAGTGTGAGTTATTCCCTCTGTAACACGTAAATCGTGTAGTGGTATTCTTTTTTTAAGGCTACTCCATTGGACAATTCAGTATCACACTGGCAGTCACGCGGAGCGGTCGTTTTTATTTAATGATACGGTGATTGCAAGATCACATTACGGTGACCACAGACTTAAATCAATTTAATATAAATTTAGATGAAGATCGGAGTCCGATACAAACGACAATAGTTTATCTTATTGATTAAAATTAATTATAAGATTTTTAAACTAACTATAACCCATCAAAAATGACGTGCTTTTGTTATATATTTCGGCCGCCAGTTAATGTTGGGAGAACAGCGCTATCTAGAGTAGCGTCTTGATAACGTCAGTTATGGACATTATTAAAAAGATAATTATATTATATCACATTATTATTTAAGTATTCTGATCTGAGCGTTGGTGATGGACATTGTTACGTAGAGTACCTTTTATATATTTTGATTAATGATGGTCATGAAATATTTAAAAACATCCAATCTAGAGTATTTTATTTAAAAAAAGCATATAGTGAATGTTTTCATTTTATTTAAAACAATTTTGAAATCATACTAATTTCGAAAACGGAATGAACTTTTATAATACTTGTAGGTATCTATGCTTATTTTAGATTAAGAAATAATATTTATATTTATTTTTGCGTCTGTCGTTTACCTACTCAAAAAAAATGTTACGAGTTTTTGTAAATGCACTGGCTTTCCTAAAATGAACGGACTCTACTCTTATTCCTATTCTAAATTTTTATGCTCGAAATTAACATATTATTCTAAATTCATATGCTCCTAATAACGCATGTCAGAAAATCGTAAGTCCGAAATTTACATGTTCGAAATATAAATGTTCAAAAAGCCCTTATTCGCGATTCACATGTTCCAAAAGTCCTTATTTGAAGAGTCCTACTAATTCAAAATTCTTATGTTCAAATTCGTGTTTGAAGTACACTTGATCGAAAAACCATTATTCAATGACCCATTATTTGAATAGGTCTTTTTCGAAATTCTCATTTTTGAAATACGCATTTTACTTGGTGCTGACGTGATTTTGTATATCGGAAGGTGTATTTCATATACTATCCAGAAGGAGACCAACATGGTAAGTAATAACGATGGTCTCTGCGTATACAGGTTGAATCTGAAAAAATATTTTTTCATTTTCTTTCTTAAATCACCCAATTTACTCTATATTTTCGGACAATGTTAAAATTTTTTAATTTTCTTTACAAAAACTTGACATTATTTGACATCATTCCAAAATATTGAGTAAATCAGATGGTTTAAGTTACTAAAACGAAAATAGAATTTTCGCAGATATGACAGAATACGTAGGGACGTCGGTATATTCTTTCTCGAAATGTGACATGAGTTGTTGCATTGAATACAAGTCGTACTTCTGTTATGTTAACTAGTATACAGGAGACTTTAAGTCATGCATTTGCTTCTATACAATGATGTCTGCTTACTGCAAATTTGGATTATTTTAGACGAAAAAAAAATCTCAACAATTCTTGGGGTCTTGCCGATTTAATTTTCGCATTGAGGGTTAACCGAATAATAACACTCTGTTTATAAATTAACTGACATTCGCCTGTAAAATATTTGTCCGTTGCGGAACAATAACATAATAAGGAATACGGATGGCGAGATGCTACCAAGATATACTTGATCAATGAGATCAATCCCATAAAAGAAGGCGTCGATTAATCATCGAGAAATATTAAACTAACTGCCTTATTCGGCAAACAAAACCATTGAATTGAAGTACCTATACCTATGGCCTACGCGTCCTATTTTTATTTGTATTAATATCAGATCAACCGATATCAATGTTTGTGGGAAATGTTATGTCGTGATTGCTCAGGCATAAAAATACTTATTTTTACTAGGTATATGCATACCTATACGCATCATATCGTAATGCGATAATCTTCGAAATCAAAATGAAATTTACTAGACTGAATATAAATTAGTCATAATATGAAGTGAAAACTTGTCGATAATAACATAAAAAATCCCTTTACCTAAATAAATAAATATTAAACTTTTAAATGGTAGCCTACGTCTTAGTTTTTTAAAATTGTGATTGACATACATACGGGTAAATATCTTAATAATGTATAATATATGGTACCTACCCAATTTCTAATTTGTCTTGGCTGAATGTTAATTTATTTTATCTTCATAGATGTAATTCTATTATGATTCTTTGATAAATTTAATGTTTTAAATTTGGTTAAAGCGTTTCAATTAATGCTACATTGGATTAAAGAAAACAATACTATATCTAGTGAGAATTACATGGGACTTCCATATTTTAAAATTTCTTAAACTAAATAGACTCTAGGGATTATAGTGTGTCTTACCACTAATCTAAGCAACTCGTCATATTTAATTATTTTTTATGGCAAAAAATTAACAGAACTATCCAAACCAATAGAGAAATAGTTATTGTGTTTGAATTGGGAAGAACGGCTACTTTAGTTTAATAAGGTAGCGTAAGGTATAGAAATAAGATACCTACTCATTTCATTGCCGAGGAATGGACGTGTTTTTAAACAAACAATTTTACACAAACGTACTTTTTTGCATATCACTTATAATTTAAGTAAAAAATTAATTAGGTTAAGTATAAATTTAATAGTAAAAAAGAATACAGATAATTAATTATACTATGTTATAGTATGTTTATGATTCTTATTGCACTAGGCATTGCAGAACTTGTCTTAAATATCACTTATCATAAATAATTAATGTTAATTCTCGCTTTATTTTGATATATTTAAGAAGCCTATCACCACTAGGAACATGAATGTCATTGATCAAAGGATTTTAAACTACTAAAATGGGTCCTATATGAAAAGTATCACAAGAAAAGAAAATCGCACGTCGAATAACCATGTTTATATTTTATGATTCCATCGATATAACACTCACGGCAATGTTATAAACTGTATTAATATTTTGTGTTTAGTTTACTTATGCATAATGGTGATATCGTGGCATATTTAAACCGGACTTAAGCTCATGCTCGTTAGATCAGGTTATCATTTTCGACTATGGGGAGAGAGAAAATGCTAATTGTCTATGCATGAAAATCAATCTACGTCCTAAATCGTAGATTATGCAAATTATTCTTTGGGCCCTCAGCTTGGAAATGGCACCATCCTCGTGCGCCGCATCGTGGTGCTTCCAGTGGTGTAGCGTCTGTCGGATCCCGGGCTAGCTGAGGTTGCGGTTATTTTTTTGTTACTAACGAAGTTGATCGTTTTCAAAGGCAATTCAAAATACAAATTCCAATTCAGGGATGTTTTAATAGTTTTCTTGAAATTTATTTAACAGAATATAATATAATTAAATTAAATACAATTTAATAATTAAATATAATTAATTATAATTAATTAAGGAATTAATTAATTAAGTAGCTTGTTGGTCTTGTGGTTAGGATACTCGCCTCGTGATCCAAAGGTGGCGGGTTCAAACCTCACTCCAGACTAGCAAGTTAGTCCTATTTTCATAGCACAAGCGTTTAGCTTAGTTTGAAAATAGTAAGAATATTGATGTGACACGTATTCCGTGTTCGCATCTCTATTTAAATATATATATATATATATATTTTCTATTATAACAATGATAATAAGCATATATTAACAATTAAATTATTATTTTATGTTCTACCTCACCAAAGAGAATCAAAATTCTTGTGTGTGGTGAGGAATAATGTATATTTATTTTATTTTTTAATCGAATCATACTTTTATTGTAAAGTTTTAATTTTAGAACATAGTTATCAATTCAATTGTTTTATTTATACAGGTAATATTTACATTACAAACATTTATTTAATTCGTAAATGTTATGAATAAGTTAGAAATATATAAACAACAAAAACAAATATTAAATATATATAAAATCATTCATATCAAAGGTGTAGGCGAATCCTGATCAATGTCCAGAATGATATTGTTCAGCATAGCAGTACCTCTTATAACAGGCATAACCATTAGTAGTTTGGCTCTGTATATTAGAATGTGAAACAATCTATGCTGATGGTGCCTAAGGTCAAGAACATATAAACCAATGCTCCGTATAATATCAGGATTATCGATCATACCGCGCAACAATCGATAAAAATAGGTACACATTCCTTCTCGTCTCTAAACTATTGTAGCCAAGCATACCCTGGAGAAACTCGGTTGGGTAAAAACATGGATAATGCCCGTACTCTCTCATGTATCACAGAAACTTTTATTGAGTTCTTTGATGATTAAAATAATTTATGTTAATCACTTAGTATGCTTAAAAATTTTGTCCCGGTAGTAACTATACACTTTTAAAAACTTGTTGATTTTTTCTATTCATCTTTTTGAATAACGTGAAGTAGTGAATGCAATATCTAACAGTTTATTGATAACATAACATCTGCTCACCCAAGCCCTTCGGTTGTTGAAGCTTCTAGCAGTCATCCTCCGATATAAGATTTATATGGTCATGCCAGGTCTTTCGCGAATGCTCTCTGTTTCTGCCGTCTTCCACACCCGCTTCATAAATTTTCTTTACCATCCTTTCCTCTCTCATCTCAGCGATCCTTTCTTTATTCTATTTATTACGCTACAGCCAGCATTACATTTACTTATAATTCTTTCCTTCTCCACTCTGTCATCCAAAGATTTTCTCACATACGTTTAAGCGAGCGCATGTCTACCGCAGCAGTATGCATTCGTTCTGTTCTTTGTCAATTTCATGATTCACTTACATTCATAAAGGTTAAAAAATATCTAAAAAATAACAAAATTGAACCGAATATCCTATACCTATTAGGTTGCGTACGTTCATTAAATGAATGAATAAAGAAACTGTTGTGACAAGGCAAAAATAGGCCTTCGGCACTGGGATTATTTATTTAATACTGTCACTCGTAGCTGCGAAAGGAATGAATAAAATCGCTGGAAATTGATGAGCAATTTATTAATTAACTTTTCAATGTACGAAGTCACTTAACACTATTACACTTAACGCTATTAACGAAGTGCCGGCGCTTCTATTTATATCTGAAAAATGCTGTGTTTTTTTTTCGTACTTTCTAGTGTTAAGGAGAAGATTCTCGTGGCTTCTTGGCTTTTCTAGGTGTTTATCGAATATTTTAGATATTTTTCGAAGATTATAGATCACCCTAGGCGTTCTCAATCTTTCGAAAGTGTTGTACGTAATTCTTTTTAGTATGTCGTTACAATACTTTTCTGTCTTCCCCGGGTAAATTGGACGGTCGCCCGGCTGTCCCCACGCCACTGGTCATAGGTAAACCAATATGCAATTTCGCTTAACTTCACCGAAGCAGAGTCTCCGGACCTGCCGTACATAATTTGTGTAAACACTTTGGTAATTCGAGTATTGTTCTTCCGCGCGGCCATCACTCGCCGCGCGGGTCGGGGGTGCGAGTCCTAATGGCCTGACACCGCACCCGCGCGCTATTCCGTGGAATTGCATCGGATATGGAATGCATTGGCGAGAGCTGACATCTGCATCCACACTAACATAACACTTCAGACGTAATGGGATTCCAGTTTGGTGTATTATGCAGAACCCCGTTCGAGCCGAGTCCGCCGCCGTGGACGAAATTTAGCCTATGTGGCGAGCGTGGTGAACCTATTTGTGGAATGGACTGATCAATATTACACACAATCATTGGCTGAAACAAAATGCCATAATATATTAGGTCCTTACATATGAAATTGACGTTTAGTATGGGAGGAACATAAAGTCGATTTTTTTTTATTATAATATATTTATTTAATCAAAGTATGTACCATTGCTATCTATGCACTTTTGCCATCTCATAGGTAGTTCATCGATCCCTTTACTAAAAAAACCATTCGGAAGGGAATCAATAAAATCTTTGAAGGCGGTTTGGACTGCCCCATCGGAGTTGAATTTTTTCCTTTGCAAGAAGTTATCCAAATTTCGAAAAAAATTGTAATCTGTTGGGGCAAGGTCCGGAGAGTACGGTGGATGTCTTAGACATTCCAATTGAAGCTCCTCTAATTTGGTAGCCGTCTGTTGTGCAGTGTGTGGTCTAGCGTTATCATGAAGCAGCAGTGGCCTAGAGCGATTAACCAGCCTCGGTTGTTTAGCAGCTAGCTTTTCCATCATGGTTTGCAGTTGCTGACAATAGACATCTGCCGTAATCGTCTGGCCAGATTTAAGAAAGCTGTAGTGAACGACACCAGCACTAGTCCACCAAACGCTCACAAGTAACTCGCGTTTGTTGATTTGCTTCACTCAATTCGTGAGGTACCCACCTTTCAAGCTTTTTCACCTTACCAATTTGCTTCAAGTGGATTAAAACAGTTTTATCACTAACACCGCAGCCTGTAGCTAACTCGGATGTGGTTTGCGATGGATTCCGCTTCCACAATAGCCTTCAATTCTTCATTATCAACTTTGGTCTCCGGCCGTCCACGGGGCTTGTTCTGCAGGTCGAAATTTCCAGAACGAAAACGTTGGAACCAAAAACGCACTGTGTTTTCTTTTGCGGCACCGTCGCCATACACATCATTAATCCTTCGAGCCGTTTCTGCAGCACTGGTGCCACGGTGGAACTCGTACTCGTAAATAACGCGATATTTCAAGTTTTTCATTTTGTAAACTGAGTCTCGCAAAGAAAAAAACAATTGAGGAAAAAACAAATGAATTATAATTTTCAAAACACAAATACATGAGTAAATAGCTGTAAAAATTTGGATTTGGAATTCCTAACCAAAGAGAAGATATTTGAGATCAAATTTGCCAGTACGGTAAAACGTCAATTTCATATGTAAGGACCTAATATTCTTCCATTTTACTATTTATTGTTAGACTACTATTTATTACTCGAAAAAAATTGTATATTTTTCTAGTAAAAATAAAATTTATACTTATCAATAATTTTTACTCCTTTTATATTAACACGTGGCGTCTGCTTGCTTGCCGTCAACAAAAACTTTGGATCGATTTTTGACCCTTTTCCCGTGATCCAATCGAGCTGAAACTTGACAAGCAGACTCGTGGCGACGATCAAGAAGATCTATCAAATATTCGTTAAAAAAAATAATAATTATAGCATAATTTCGGATTTTATTGGTTTTTTCAAATTGGAATCATTAGAAAAGTTTGATTAGCAACGGCGCGGCGGCCCGATAACGTCGCGGAATATTTTCTAAATTTGAATTACTCCGTCGGTATAATAGGTACATCACTACGAATTTCGAAAATTTACAAAACAATTAGTTCACAGATGACAGCAAAATTGCTTTTTTTTTTTTTTGGGATTTTTTTTTTTTTTTGAAATTTTGGGAAAAATTTTCCCAAAAAAAAATTTTGGGAAAAAATCAAATAATAATTTATTTCTTTTAGATTTCTGCTTAGTTTTGAAGAATTCTACATTACTCAAATCTGATTCTGACTAAACCATTTGACGCTGGAAATTCATAAGGTACGATATTGATGATAATTGAATCTATCAAAATCTTGACATCTCAAAACATCTGACATTTTAGAAATAAATTAAATTTCTGTAAGTTTAGTGTTACGTTATATGTTTTAATTCATCTTTAATTATTGTTATATTTTACAAAGAAAGGGAGTATTGTAAAAACTTGTTTTTTATGGGTTACTTTTAAAAAAAAATTAATTTATGTTTAGCAAAATAAGTAACTCAAGGGAGGGTTGTTTTTTTAGGGGTACAGACTTTTAAAATAAAATAAAACACAAAAAATCCTGACAACGGCCGTGATATTGGCATTATTGGAAAGATAGTTTTGTGCCGTTAGCGTTTGTCACGGAGTACGCTGGGATGTTAGTTTAGTCATATTTTAAATTATTGTGCATTCATACATTTCATTCATCTTTTATGAGACAGTCGAAGAATGCACATTAATGTTTCTCATTAATTGTTCTTTTGATTGGCACGACATGAATTTAAATCAAATGATTTGACCTAAATTAGATTAATGTTACATCCATAAAACCTAAATATTACACTGCATGCAGTTCGCCCTTAAACCAGCCTAAGCCTAGGTTAATATTATTCCCGCTGCTTAGAAATAATGTCACTTTAATTTTGTCACTTGTTTTTTTTTGGATTTTTGAAATAAGTTGTTTGAATAATTAATACATTACAACCGGTATCCAGGGATACAAAAGCAAAGATACTTAGGATACTGCTAGTGTTACGTATGTTTTTGAATTCTCTTTAATTTAATAATTAAACATAGTCTCATAGAGAAGAAGCTATTTAAACGGAAGCATGTATGGAAGTCTTTGAGCTTATTTATCTAATAATGGCTTACTAATCTAATAAGCAATCTAACTAACTAACCATCAAGCTGTTTTCCCGAATCGGTAGGCAGAGAGGATAAAACGCCATATTCTTCTATCCTGGCGTATCAATTTTGCTTCGGCTACATTTATACATCTTCTCATGCATGTTCTACGATTTTTGTTCTACGGTTTTTAACAGAGCCATCCTCTAATGCTTGTAGTATCTGATCATGCCAGGTCTTTCACGGACATCCTCTATTCCTGTTGCCTTCATTACTTGCTCTATATATTTTCTTAACCATCCTTTTCTCGCTCATACGTTTTACATGACCAAACCATCTCAGCACCCCTTTTCTTGTTCTATCTACCATATTAAGTAACAACTCTACACAATGCAATGTTCACCAATTCCATGGCAAGAAAATCCACACTTTATCAAATTTTTTGGAAGTTGTACACAAATCAGTTTCCTTCATGTATTAGAATGGACTATGCTAGAGAGAAATCTACAGTGCTTCGTCTTCTTTAATTAATTATATTTTATAAGCCCCGGGCCACCCTAAATAGATACTTTCTTTCATACACGTTTCCCATATATTTTTTTTTAGCAATGTTCTTTTAAATGTTGTTTATTTTATACTATTTATACTAGAATACACATGTTATTACACAATTATATTTTTCAATTTTTAACTCTTTTTATAGACCAGTACATATTTTTAAACAATATTTTATACGCATGTTTTGGGAATACAACTACTGTATTCTGTCCACAGAGGCATAATTCATTTAATTTAAACTGAATTCAACGCAAAGGAAATATTTTTATAAACGAAGGTCTATAATATATAAATATTCCTTTAATTCGCCTATGATATATAATACAAAGTATAAATAAATAATATTTAAATAATTCAACCCAATAAGTAAACTATTCATGACATGAGCGTACATTTGATTAATTTATGCACCGAAAATTCGCTGATTTCATTTATGTGAGTATTTGATTATTAATTCGTTGCTTTGGGTGATTTAAGCTTTAGAAATAAAATAAAAAGATTACTTTTTTGACACTCTTAAAAAGATTTGAATTGTGCATAATAACCTTGGCTACTTACTGGTAGTACTTGAACCTCAGATGAACTCTTAGCGGGAACCAAAATAATTTCCCAGCAAAATCAATGACTCATATCATGTGTGTGTACTCCGTGACATATCAATTAAAATGTTTTTAACATCTAATTTAATTTAACCGGAAGGTGTATTTATTTTTATGTTTGCTTAACTGTAGCCTAGCCCAGCGCTTCACCGCTTTTGCACACACATGGACGTAATATTCGCACATGCAAGTGATTCAGACGATGTCTGCGTCCTCAATTAAAATAAATTCTTAGAGCATCACGCGACATCTCTCGCACAATGGAGAAAATCATGACATTGGTCATGGACGCGTTGGCGCCCGATCAAAATATGGATCAGACATACGCTAACAATTAAGTTTGTCATATGAACACGAGGCAGTCATGTTCAACGTTCAAGTTTATTCGGCCCATTAATATTATATTTAAAGCTGACTTATTTTTAGAGTACCTACTCAGCCGATTTATTTATTTATAGTGTCCTAATTTTGAAGAATTTATGAAGTTATGAGAACTAATCTAACTAATCTAAAATATGTAAAGCGGGCTTATAAAAAAATACATTCAGAATATTTTGAGTATGTCCAAATTTTTCAAGAACACAATACTGGATTTTATCGCCAGGGGGACATAGTAATGGGGATAGGTATTATTAAATTGTTACATTGTGTAAAGTGACCACATAAGCCAGCCATACCATAGGTCCTAAGTTCTATGGACACATAAAAGACTTCCATACCTACTTTCCCACATAAAAAAGTAGCTTCATCTCAATAAGATATCTATGGTGCATCTTGATTAAAAAAATATTTTTTGAGTTTTCGTAAGCGTTGTTTAAAATAATATCTTCAATGTAGGAAAAAAAAACTATTCTTTCTAAAATATGGAATTGGCATAACTATATTAAAAAATAATCACACAATCGACGCAAAAATTTATATTTTTATACACAATAAATCAATCTCTATTTTAATGATGCCGACATGGAGGAGCCAAGGTTTTTTTATTTTTTACGCTTCAAAAGATCAAGAGGCCCAATTACAGAAGCGAATCACATCACAAAACACCCAGTCTTGTGTCAATCACATAGATTAACTGTAACCTCACCGGGAATCGAACCCGTAACCCCCGGGGTGAGATGTTCGCTTCAAAATTAACTTATATTGTTGTATTAACGTTGTTTTCTTTTGTTCATTGATAAATATGTAAAATTTTTACAAATCATCTTAAAAATACAAATGTTCTCTATATTTGTTCTAAAATGAGGTTTACGTTAATGGGGTTCATAATGTTATATTTTGGATATTATGTAGGAGCAATTTGAAAAAATGAATAAATTATTACCATGTCTTATCATCGATAGCAAATATCCTAATTAACTTTAATAAGTGTGTATGTCTCGGATATAAAAAAGTTAAAATGTTTCGTTTTTCTTTCGATAGTAAAAAAAAAAGATAAAATCTACGTTAAGTAACTGAAATTTTTAATAAGATGATGAGGGTATTGGGTAATTTTTAATTGAAAATCAAATGTTATATAAAATATGTTGAGTGGTTTATTCAAAAAATTCAATTGGTATTAGACTTTTTGCGTGAGCTACATTGGCTTCGTTTTCCTCAGAGTCGAGTTGAAGTTTTGTTGGTTAATGTACAAAGCGATACATAATATGGCGCCTCTTATCTTTAAGAGCTTTGCCAAACGCTCTCTGCTGAGACGCCAAACTCTGAGGTCAGCCACTACTTCAGCTGCAGAAAGGGTTGTAGAACCGACCATCCACTGCCAGAAGACTAAGTTTAGTGAATGGGCATTTGCAGTGGCAGACCCAAAGGCGTGGAACTCTCTTCCCTCCGTAATACGGAACAGTGCATCAGAAACAGTGTTTAAAAAGACTCAAAATGCACCTTTTTGTAATATCATTTCCATTAAATTAAATACTAATGTAGGACTAAACAATGTTTGTGTAAAGCGTCATTGAGGTAATCTTTTTTACAAAATTGACGCCATAAATAAATAAATAAATAAAATAAATAAACTTAATTCCAGAATGTGGGGAGGTTCGTGCAATCCCACACATTCCATATAAAAGTAGGTATATACATTAAAATATTATATAAAATCAAAGAGAAATAAGAAAATCATATAAAGTAGAGGAGAAAACAAGTATCAGTATTAAAAGAGAAGAAAAAAAAAGAAAAAAAAAACAAGAAAACAAGTACAGTATTAGTATTAACATGAAGAAAAGTCATAGAAATATAAATTATTTAGTTAACCGACTTGAAATTCGGTAGCTGTACATAGGACGCATAATTTTATATACATTATTAACATTTATAGATCATTTATAGGTCGAGGAGTTTAAAATGGCAGTAATGCTTTCAATATTTATGCTTACATACTTCTTTGTCAGCCGCTGAGAACGATGAAAACACAGCTAGTACTATTTTGATTTGAAGCATTCCTAAAAGCTTCCTCAATAACAAGATCCGTCCATCTATCCGCAAGGATGGGTTCCCCCGACGTTTTACGACAGTCTCCTAAATGCATCCGTACGTCTTGTGACGTATTCGAAATATTTCAGTACGTGCATTTGTCTTGTGTGAGATAGACGTTCCTCAACACGGGTGCGCTTATCTTCATGTGCTCATTCACAATCATCACTGGAAATGACCTGGTGATATTTTTGTCACCAAACATCACCAGGTCATTTCAGGCGACCTGAATTGCCGAATAGGTAGACCGTACGTACTGTACTTACTTACCATCACATCGTTTCTCCACGGGGATAGGCAGGGAGAATAGAGCGCCACACTCCTCTGTCCTGACACACAGCTCTCTCCTCATCCGTAGTCATACATCTTCGCATACAAGCTCGACGATTATTGAGACTTCTAACAGGATCGTCTTCTAGTATCTGGTCAAGCCACACTTCCGCGGTCGTCCTCTGGTGACTTCCTTCTGGCGCCGTCAACGCCTGCGTCATATATTTTTCTTAGCATTCATTTTTTATTCATTCGTTGAACATGCCCAAACCGTCTGAGCGATCTTTTTTTCATTTTATCAACTATTTTAAGATCAACTTTGCATTCTTTTCTAACATCCACAGTCAAGCATTTTCAAATACAAGATCCACGATTATTGAGACTTCTAACAGGATCGTCTTTCAGTATCTGGTTAATCTGGTCATGCCACATCTTCCGCGGTCGTTCTATCGTTCTGATGCCGTCAACGCCTGTGTCACATATTTTTCTTAGCATTCATTCTTTATTCATTCGCTCAACATGCCCAAACCGTCTGAGCGATCCTTTTTCGTTTTATCAACTATATTGCGATCAACTTTACATTCTTTCCTAACATCTTCAATATTTACTCTATAATGTGCGTTCTTTACTTTATGTATTGTATTAAGTTTTAAAATAATTCGTGTCTATTTTTTTCAAAATAAATAGGGCACAACAAAATAAATTAAAACGAATAAGTCAATAATATATTCTCTATCATTCAAAACTTCTCACCAACATTTTACAAGCATTTGGTGTTGACTGGAAGAACTTCGAACAGAAGGTGTCAAAATAGCTCATTTTTAACCACTTGAAATTCCATTTTGAAGGCCTGTAATTAAATTAAATAATAAATTTTATTGTAAAAGCAAACATACATACTGTTTTATAATGTAGAAAATATTCTTTGGAATGAATTATATAACGTTTATCAATTTGTTTTACAGTTGGCACGTATTTTAAAATAATGAAAAAACGGAATTCACTTAGGTTAATATCTAATACTTTATATACATGTGTATACTTAAGCTCATTGATTTATCTATTCTTGATAGAGCACCCTTAGTTTTTATATTAGTTTTCCATTCTCCGCATTGTTTCGAGCAGTAGATGGAAATCTTTTTAAGAATCGTGGAATATTTTCGATATGTTTCATGTACAGCGTCCTGACTCTCCGCTAGATTGACTGACGTTGAATTAAGATTTATGGGAAAACTTGGTTGTGATGCTGTGCAGAAGAAGTTGTACCCGTACGCAGAAATCTCGTTATAAACACCACTCAATTTATTCCTTAACTTGGTCGGAGCTTGGGCGAGGGAGGCTGGTTGTCTGATGGATGTATTGTTCGCGGAGGGAACAACTTCATGTGAGGGTAATTAATTGATGTCGGTTCAAGATTTCCCCCGAGCAAATCTTGTGCAATTTATATAGGAGAAGTGTCTGCGGTAGATACATTTGCATAGGTTTTTCTTCTCCATGATTGGAAAGACAAAATATCGTGATAGGGATGAATAGATGACAGGTTTCCTTCAGGAAGATCGTCTTTTAAATAATCATTGTATTTTATTTAATTTATTTTCTGATGAATTGGCAGTTATTTGACACATAACAATTAATTGCTTAATACATTAACTCATAGAGAGTACCCGGCAGTAAATATTTACACATCGAGCTTTAGAAAGAGATAATCGGCTAGCTTTGGCTTCGTAGTGTCTTCTCGGTCACACGAAGCGTAACAGAGACGTCGCTCTACGCAAGTCAGCGACAAAACGTCACGTCGAAGCTAGCCGATTATTACTTTCTAAAGCTCGATGAGTACTATTTACTGCCGGGTCCTGTACAAACATATGATTATTTCAATTCAATTTCAATTTTCAATTTTTATTTATTACATAATATGTACATTACAAACATTCTGTTCAATGCATACATATTATTAACTTACATCTAAAAATATACATATACACATATACATACACATCCATATACACATATACATAAACACATATGTATACATACATACACATATACATATACATACATACATACACACACATATACATATTGTGTATTAAAATACTAATTTATTATTAAACAATTATTAAACAATTAGAAGTGACCTGTATAATCTGGTCAAAGGTGTAGGAGAATCCTGCTTCGGAAAACCCCCTCAGACACATGGAATATATCAATATCCAAAGCGATCTTGTTCAGCATAGCTGTAGCTTTTCCAACAGGCATAACCATCGGCAGGTTGGTCCTGTATATTGGAATGTGAAACAATCTATGCTGACGATGTCTAAGGTAATTATCAGGAACATACAAACCAATGCTCTGCATAATTTCAGGATTATCGATCATACCGCGCAACAATCGATAAAAATGTGTAATCAAATACACATTCCTTCTAGTCCCTAAACTATTGTAGCCAAGCATACCCTGGAGAAACTCGGTTGGGTAAAGCCAAGGATAATGCCCGTACTCTCTCATGTAAAGATATCTCAGAAACTTCTTTTGGACTTTCTCCACCATAAGAGAGTACTTGCTCTCATGTGGCCCCCAGATCATCGAGCCACTCTCGAGTCTACTCCGCACCAAGGAGTTGTAAAGAGTTCTCAGTACGCGGGTATTCTCGAAAACCCTGGCAGTACGCAGAACAAATCCTAACATTCTCAGAGCATTACCACTGATCGTCTCTATGTGATCATGAAATGTCAGGCTGCTTACAAATTTAACACCTAGATCTTTAACATTCGATGTTCTTGTCAGATTTTGGTCGTTCATTTTGTAGCGAAAAAATAGAGTTTTTTGGGCCCTAGTGAAGGATGTAACCGAACACTTGGAAACATTAAACAAAAGTTTATTTCGTCTTCCCCATTCACATATATTTGATATATCTGTTTGGAGAAGATGAAAATCGTCCAAAGTTGACGATCTAAGGTCTCTCAGCCACTACCTACCTCACTAGGTATCAGCGATGTGCAGTGAGAACGTTGAATTATGACGTAAGCATATATTATGAAAAAAAATCGAAAAAAAGGTATATATCTTGTAATATAACCAAATTGAATATTTCTATTACATTTATAATGATATTATTCAGATTTTATTATTAAAGCATATTATTCTGTCACATATATATTTTGTATCGATGTTTTTTTTCCAAAATATACTTAAGTTTGCGTATAAGTCATGCTTATGATATATATTATACATAAACTAAATTACCAATGATGATGACTGCTCAGGGTATACAATTGTATGGTCAATTTATAACATCCCTTCGTCCATATTTCCGAAATATTCCTATTTTATAATTTCACTTTGCTTCTGAAATTTTATATAAATTTATTTTCATCTTAAAATATTCATTCAATAAATATTCTTTATTATATGTAAAAATATAAATCAAGAAGATTAAAAAAATTGAAAAATGGTCATAATAATTAACAATAATATTAGGTCCTTACATATGAAATTGTCGTTTTGCCGTACTAGCAAATTTGATCTCAAATATCTTCTCTTTGGTTAGGAATTCCAAATCAAAATTTATACAGCTATTTACTCATGTATTTGTGTTTTGAAAATTATAATTCATTTGTTTTTTCCTAAATTGTTTTTTTCTTTGCGTCACTCAGTTTACAAAATGAAAAACTTGAAATATCGCGTTATTTACGAGTACGAGTTCCACCGTGGCACCAGTGCTGCAGAACCGTCTCGAAGGATTAATGATGTGTATGGCGACGGTGCCGCAAAAGAAAACACAGTTCGTTTTTGGTTCCAACGTTTTCGTTCTGGAAATTTCGACCTGCAGAACAAGCCCCGTGGACGGCCGGAGACCAAAGTTGATAATGAAGAATTGAAGGCTATTGTGGAAGCGGATCCATCGCAAACCACATCCGAGTTAGCTGCAGGCTGCGGTGTTAGTGATAAAACTGTTTTAATCCACTTGAAGCAAATTGGTAAGGTGAAAAAGCTTGAAAGGTGGATACCTCACGGATTGAGTGAATCAAATCAACAAACGCGCGTTGACTGCTGCGTTGCATTACTCAACCGGCACAATAATGAAGGGATTTTAAATCGAATCATTACCTGTGGTGAAAAGTGGATCCTGTACGATAATCGGAAGCGCTCATCGCAATGGCTGAACCCTGCCGAACCAGCCAAACCATGCCCCATGCGAAAATTGACTCCAAAAAAGTTACTTGTGAGCGGTTGGTGGACTAGTGCTGGTGTCGTTCACTACAGCTTTCTTAAATCTGGCCAGACGATTACGGTAGATGTCTATTGTCAGCAACTGCAAACCATGATGGAAAGCTAGCTGCTAAACAACCGAGGCTGGTTAATCGCTCTAGGCCACTGCTGCTTCATGATAACGCTAGACCACACATTGCACAACAGACGGCTACCAAATTAGAGGAGCTTCAATTGGAATGTCTAAGACATCCGCCGTACTCTCCGGACCTTGCCCCAACAGATTACCATTTTTTTCGAAATTTGGATAACTTCTTGCAAAGGAAAAAATTCAACTCCGATGGGGCAGTCCAAACCCCCTTCAAAGATTTTATTGATTCCCGTCCGAATGGTTTTTTTAGTAAAGGGATCGATGAACTACCTATGAGATGGCAAAAGTGCATAGATAGCAATGGTACATACTTTGATTAAATAAATATATTATAATTAAAAAAAATCGGCTTTATGTTCCTCCCATACTAAACGCCAATTTCATATGTAAGGACCTAATATTAAATAAAAAAATATTTTATGTATATTTGTATCACTAATTTTAATATGAATATAATAGGGTTAGAGAAAGTTTAATAATGATAAAAAAAAGATTCATCATCAGAATCCTCTATTACATCTCGTTTCATCAACTTCTTTAACTACACATTTTTGCAAGTCACCTTAATTTTTAATGTAAAGTGATAAAATTAGTTTCATAGAGCACATAAATATGAATCCAGTAGCACTTATTGCTAAGTTAAAACCGATTAAAATGGATTTAATTTTTTTTTGAAATTGGTTACCTGGTTGCCATCATTGTGAAACACCCTTTTTTGTAATGGTTTTGAAAGGGGATGTGAAATTAATAAGAAATCAGTAACAAAATTTTTCATTAATCTTGACTCGAATGATATCAAAAGATTATTTTCAATCTATTCTAACATTTTGAAATAATTTTATTTTTCTCGTATTCAAAATTAAATTAAGAAATTCTTCTTATTCCTTAATCTTATACCTATCTTCACACGCTTGTTAAAAAGTTATAATAACTACTCTTATTTTTTCATTCCAAAAATTTAATGTAAAAAAAGTCTGCCAGAAAAATTGTAAATAAAATGTGTTTATAAGACTTGAAAAGCGGAATATCTTATGTATTATAAAATTATGCAATTAGAGAAATGTTACAATTTTAATTTATCCAGTTATTTTGTATAAAATTTTAACATGTCATGATGTGAAATACGCAGTCAATCATAAATTTGATACATCATGGATGAATAAAAACACTAGCTAGTATTATAAAAAAATCATCAATATATTTTTCATTATTACACAGAAGATACAGTATTCTCGATACCGTATAAAAATGCTCGTCTAAAAACTTTGTAAAAGTAATTGGTGGAAAAATCGTAAGTTTTTATTAAAAACAGAAAAATTCAATTTTGTTTTCACGTTTTCAAAGCATATTTTTCAATTCGCACAAGTATCTGCTAAACCATTTCCGTAAATCTTGATAATAAAACTCAATATGACGGCAAATTTTCCATTTTTATTAAAAACTTGGGGAAAATATTCCGATTTTCCCAAACCGAATGCGGTGTTATATAATATTTTTTAAATTGAATAAATACACGTTATAATGTACATTTTCATTTTTATTTTTGTACGCTCGTATTATCCTACGTGCACCGCAGTTTGCTTTGAAATATAAGTCTTTTCTCGGCGTTTATGTTTGGTTTAAGAAAAAATTCTAGAGTTTTCTTTGACCCAACCGAAGATTGTAAGGATGAAAGATTTGGGTAAATATAGGGCAATGAATTTCTAAGGAGTCTCGGTGGTATTTGTGTGAAGAGACCGAAAAAATAAAGAAAGAAGAAAACTTTGATTCCCGAGGGGGATGTTTTTCCCTGGGAAAGAATTATAGGAAAATGCCTCAAATGTTACAAAGATACTATGTACTCGCACGAGCGTATAAAATAGTACATGAACGGTGAAATAGAATATATTAGGATTCTTTCATTACGTTTTTCTCTCGTGAAATGAATCTTTTAAGTCTTCTTGAGGCCATAAAAAGTATGACAATAAACAAAAGTTATTTTGAAGAAAACATAAAAATGTTTTCCAGTTATTATTCTCGTATTCAATTGTTAATGTTGAATGCATTCAATAAAAAAAATATTTTTATCAAGCTGTGTTGCTTGATGTAAATGTTTTTAATTGTATCAAAAACAAACAACTGTAGATTGTTAATGTAAAGAACTTCATTTTTAATTATTAAAAATTAAATATCAACACAAGCATCACAACTCTCGAATTAGTGTGTACATGTAAATTTTTTAATTTTGAATAACTAAATGCAGAAATTCAGTCAACTTATGCGAGTGGGGTAGCGGATCGCGTAGTGGGGAAGATTTTTTTAGTCATTAGAGGAAACACAGGATTGGAACATCTGTTGAACACGATGTTGTTGATGAATTTTTTTTCAAAATTTATATAATTTACCGAATTTATATAGTAGTGATAAATATAACCCAACATGTGTGTATTTAAAGGATTAATTCAATATAGATTAAAATATTTTTTAATAATTTATTCACTTCCTTCCATCTACGTCGTATACTTTCAGAGATATTAATTAGCGTTAAAAATTTTTGTTGATGTAAATAATTGATTATTTACACATAAGGTTGTTTGTTAATGAGGTAAAATAACAAAATAACATTCATTTATATACATAAAGAAAAAGGAAACAAATAATTTAATGATCATAATAAATTAACAAAAACATCAATTCTGACCTATTTTCATATCTGACTTTCAGATTTCGGAACATGCTCTGTATACCGATTTGAAAGGCGTATTCATGTCAAGAGTAATTATTTTTATCACGGCATTTTGAACGTCATTAAAAATAAATAATTATCACGTTGACGCGATAACATCTCTACGCCAGCTTTTGTCATTTCCTTTTCACAACACCACCTGCCCTCAGATAAAATTGAGTGCACGTTTACAACGGTGACACGGTATTCGTATTAAACTGGCCGCATTAGCGGGGCGCGGCTCTTCGCGGGAGCTGCAGCGCCCCACGTCACGGCAGAAAATTAAGGCTGCGAGTAAAAGCTCATTACTTCCAGCGATGCACCACACGAAAATGGTAATATGATGCTTTAATGCCGAAGCTTTTTCATATAATTTCGCGCTGGAGTTCTACCTTCGTCGTATTAAAGTGTTATCCCCTTCTCGTGCCTGAAGGCTGTATGTAGAAAAACTGCTCAGCCGGTGCGCGGAAACAATGCCTCATCACAAAACCACCACCTGTATTAAATAACTAGAATACGCGTTTGTTTTGAAATATATTTTTTAATGAAATAATTTTTATCATTAAGATGGATGCTTATAAAACTATGTTTACCTCTACTTGATTTTAATTATAAAGGGTGTATTTTAGAGATGTCAAATCGCTTGCCCCAAATAATTGAGAATTTACTGTAATTATAAATATTATTAATATTTAAAGCATTAACTTTGCGGTTAGACATAATTTCAGGAATCTAACGAGAGAGACTGAGAGGGGGCGGGGTCTTTTGACCCACTTTAAACCCCGCCCGCTCTCACTCTCTCTCTCTCGTTAAATTCCTGAAGATTGTTCAGTAAGCTATAATCAGTGCATGCTTGTCTCTGACAAGATTAACACGCATGTGATTAAAAGTGGTGATAGTTTAACAATACCATGGTTGGGTTGTATAGTTTTGTGATTATAATAGTGTAGTGTTGGTCCTGACGAAGAGACGGTTACGTCTCGAAACCGGTAGACCGTAAATCTGGTCGTGGTTTTTACTAAGTTTACTAACATTCTGTTACTGTAATCATATTATTTTATATCTATTTTCTGTGTACAAATATAATAATTATTTGTCATAGATAAATAAAGAGACAACATTATCAAATTTTATTTTTATCATTGTAGGTTTTTAAATTTTTTAAGTACATGAAAGGTTTTTTGATCGCTATTGCAAGTCCAAATTTTTGATATGACTGCTTTAAAGGATCTCCGTGGAAGTCCACTATTTTGTCCCGGGGAGAGCAAGTGGTTAGAGAAACTGAAATAAAGACCATAAAAAAACCATGGCCTTTGTATTGCCTTTATTGGAAAGATAATTTTATACCGTTAGTCTTTTAGTATACTTCCATACACGTTTCTAATATAAATAGTTTCGTCTCTGTGAGACTTCTGTAATTTTTCTTAATTCATAATTAAACCTCTGTGGACAGTATTCAGTAATTGTGTTCTCAAAACATACATATAAAAATATTTCTAAAACGATTGCCTCTGTCACGGTAATGCATTAATAAATAAATAAATTACGGATAAACTTTTTGACTAAGACGCACTGCAGAAATTACGTAGTTATGCAGAAAGCGACGAACCCAAAAAACATCGAATTGAGAAGATGGCTTCTAAAATTTGAATCTACGAAAATCTAATACGTTGATATTTACTTAATTATTGCATATTTTTTAAAAAATGGTTCAATGTAAAGATATTTTTTATGGTTTTTCAATGTAATTTTAAGAAATAAACTTTTAATTACGAAGATGTGACGCATGTTACAGGTTGGGTTCGTTTTACAAAGGACGTCTTTCCACAAATCCGAGGCGTAGAAAATGTGTGATGGGTCTGCGTGATAGTGGGTCCTCGTCAAATGACGGTATTTTCTAGAGATGCTTTCTATTATATGAAAAATATTATACAGTCGTAAAATAATTGACGCGAGTTGTATTTATTATTAAATATTATTTCATTTCGATCTCCTGGTCGCGGCTAAACTGTGATGATCCAGCTAGATAGAGGGGTCTTCCTAATGTATTAAAGATGAATTCTGTATTAATAATTTATTTAAAATATCAATGCTTACTCGTCGCGAGTTCAAATTTAATTTTTATCTATTATGTTCCATTGATTTGCCAACTCCTGGCCGCGGCTAACAATGTGATGAATCCAAGTGGGGTGACCCGTCAAAAATACGTCGTGGTAAATAATATTAAATAATATAAATTTCATTGCAATAAATAAAGTCATTTGCTGTATGATGTTAGCGAAAATAGTTGTATGGCGCGGGTGGCAACGGCTGAGGTCGACAGATACGCTGTAACTATAAAAGGATCGCGGAATAAAATATTATACCTTCTATGAAATATTAAAAATAATGTATTCTATACAATATTAATACTCTGCCTGTGCTAACTATACATTTAACTAAAATATATATTATTAACTGGAAATAATTATTCTGTGAAAATTGCGCTTTTGAATGCAAATATTAACTAAAAATATTAACTAAAAATATTTCTAACATCTTGGGTTCGCATACTATATTGATAATACCTAATGCCCTTTGCATTTACTAAGTATATTACCTAAATAGCCACAGCTATACCATCCTGTCCGTCAGGGACGAAACATAAAACACAGTTATATTCCTAAAAGTGCTACCTCTTACGCGACAAAAATACCTATTGCAGTCGGGCTATGAATATGAACTATTTCCGCCTCATAATGGCGCCTGGAACCAATACTAAAAACCTCACTAGAAATAATAAATGCGACTAAATCTCGATAAATACAATATATACTATTCGTAATACGTCGTTGAATTGGCACATGAATCGTCTAATGGATGAAGGACCCCGTTGTGTATCGTAATAACTTCAAATTCTTTTATAGGAGCAGTGTGGAAACAATTGCATAATATTACGTAATAAAAACATCTAACGAACCTAATAATCTATACATTTATGTTACAATAAAATACGTTCACCAGAAGAATTCGTGTATTAGAAATAAAACATTTCCGTTTGGAAACAACCCAGTAGAATTGTTCGAACGGCATAAAGAGGAGAAATTCACATATTAAATAACACTGAAATTAATAATTTTAAACACTTTGTATTAGCAAATTCTTACCTTGAATGGTTTCGTCCTAGACGTGCATGAACCTGTTCATATTAATTCCGTGGGAAAATAATACATATATTTGCTATCTACGAAATACCACATTTTTTGAAGTGAAACTTCTTTATGAATAAATAGATAAGGTCTCGGGGATTGTTTGTTCGAAAGGATTCTACAACAGCCCGTGAGTTTATATGAAATAATAGTTTCTTTGAATGCTAAATTTTGGTTTTTTTTAAACCCTCAGCATCTCTGCTGAGAGGGGTAGAGGCTCCGCGCCCGCCTAAACCCGGTGGCCGACTTCCTAAGTGACTAAACGGCCCCCCTTGTTCCTCCGGAACTTACTGCATCCCGAGACTCTATCTCTTCTTTACGAGATGTGATCCTGTGACGCCTCTCTTTTAGGCTTATGATTGAGATGTACGTACTCTTTTGGTACGAGTTTCTGATGATGTGTGTTGTCTTGAGGCGCCTTTCTTTTAGGCCAGTGTTTGAAGAATCATGTACTCTTTTGGTACGAATTGATGACGACATTAGCCTCCTTTGCGGGCATAGTCAGCGATGTTACAAATTATTGTGCAATCTCATTATGCCTTTTTAGAATGGCGTCCCACGATTCTGCATCTTGCAACATTTACTTTGGTCAAATGTTAGAGTGTTAGTAACATATTTATAATATCCCAGCTATTCCATATGAGTGAATGATTTTTATATTTATTCTGGCCCTGTCTTTCTTACAGAGGACGAAATAGAAGTTAACGTGTTCTATCAAGGTTTTACAGCATTCAAGCATGGAAATCCTTCCAAAGACATAGGGAACCTTTTTGTTGGTTTAAGTAGTTTGCGCCAGATGAGGTTAGGTGGTCGGTTTATTGACGACCCCGAGCAACAAGGAGGACCCCGCCTTTAAGGGACCCTGCAGGGGCTTGTGCGGGTTCCACGCCCAAGTGCCGGCAATCATCCACCCCTCAGCCAGCTAGGCTAACACAAACCAGATATCCCCAATCTTTAGTTAGATCTCCCCATTCTGTCCTTTACTCGTCATTCTGAAGCTACCTGTTAAGCCGAATATACCGAGGTACTCGATTCATAAAGAATTAGTTGTAGACCGAGTGTAATGGTTGCGCAATACCTACGCAATACAGTAATTATTATAATGCTACTAAGTAATTCATATAGAAATCCGTGTATTCAATTTTTAGCATAAACGGTATGAAATTCGCTTTGCATAAAAATACATCCGTTTGGAACGGAATTCTCGTACGATTTGAACCAATATCACACAAGAAATCGTGATATTTAATTACACATAATTATTCCGAACTCAAATATTCCTAAAATAAATACATTTCGATAGTGAAAATAATTAACCGTAATAGATAATATAAATGTGTTCCTTAGCTGTTACACAGTGGCGGTATGATCCTCTCTGGTACTGATGAATGGTAGATTCCTCCATACGTCCGGGCAGCAACTCCGTCCGCAAATGCTGTTCTCCAAATGAAGTCTCTGGCAGTAGTCTCTCGGGCAGCGCTTCCACTGGCAGGTCTGGTCTCGAACTGAAGGGGGCTGAGTATATCGTGTTCGCTCCTTTTATAGTCTCGATTGCACCATATCTCCGAAATTCACCCTAGTGCAGTGACTCATCCTATGCGCGATGACCTCACCGCCGGCGCTCGCCATTGGCCGGATTCAGTCATCAGGACGGTCGCCTCCGGCTCAACCCGTCGAAGGCAAAGCGCGCCTGTGATTGGTCCGTTTCGTTAAAATAACAGTATAGCACCCGCTACACGCGAGACTTGCTGTTCCGATTCATAAATAATAAAGGCTCGTTCGCACCTACTCACAAGGTCGAGTCTATTAGGATTGGCAAACAATATTAATTTAACACGGAATTATATCTATGGTATAATAAAGATCTAAGAAATATTACTTGTATAGCTGAATATTCAATATTTTGTTAGCCTCATAGAATCTTGAGAAGAAATATATCAGGTTTTTACTTTTAAACGATTCAAACCAGAAGAAATATATTCTTGATGTCCATACTTGGCTTTTTTGAATATTATTATTTTAAGATTTTCTAAATTTATTAAATCTATCTCTATGTCGACCACCACAAATGTTCAACCAACTTGGATGTTTCCTACAAAACTATCATCGTGTAGTAAGAGTAGAATTAAAAAGGTGCATAATGCATCCACACCACATGGATGCTTTCAATTAATATTTTTGTTTGCCAATGATTTATAAATTTGAAGCCGCAGAACACAGTCAAACCACTTGGACCACAATGGCCGTGATGTCGGTTAAAACAAACTGAATTTACTAAAAACTATAGCACTTAATGGGCGATTTCAACACATAAAGATATCATAGTGAGCTGTCCAAAACCGTATATAACTTGTTTTAGCATTTTATGCATTGGTCGCTTTCTGCATAACTGCGTTCAGTTATAAAAAAGATACACAAACTATATTGTATTTAATACGTACTACAAGAATCTAACAGCGAGTAGGGTACGCCAGGTATAGACAAAGTGCAGTTTCAGAGGCGAATACCCAGCAGGCGGTCGCGGAGCAGATTGCTTCCACCCGACGACAACAGCAACAGCCGAAACTACAGTGTAAATTGTACTTTTGGCTCTTGAGTGCGCCATTTAACTTTAAGTATTCTCAACTAATTTAATCGCAACCTTGTAGGACCAAGAATACACCATCATCCAACTTTAAGCGACCTCTTTGCTTTAATTACCTTTTGGTACTTTATACAGATTCCAATTGAAACACCCGAGCGGAACTGAACACAAGTAATTATTATGGTAATAGGTAAAACTTGCACTTCGGTACCAACAAAAATTTATAAAATGTTTATTTAGCGAATTATTGTACCTCGTTTAAAGTTAAATAAAGTAAATTCATTTTAGGGATAAAAACTGCAAGAATTTAAATATGTAAAATATATATCGAAGAATTTCAGGTTTAGTAGATTGGCAACTGATAGTTCGTTCTTACGTTTTACAAAAATAATATAAAACTGGCTATGACCCGTCAAAAATGACGTACTTTTATTATATGTTTTTCTGCCGCCAGTTGACTGTGAGAGGACGCTATCTAGAGTAGCGTAGCGTCTTGATAGCGTTAGTGTTGGACATATTTAAAAAAAAGAATTTCGCTTTTATACCTCATTAATATATTATACCTAATTCTTATTTGAGTCATCAGGTAACCTTAGTGACGTATTATATATTTTGGTTAATCATTAACACCAATGACATATGCGATATAGTAGTGCATGCACTAATTAATTTTAATTTTCATTAAACTGAATTTTAAGAAAAATTAGTTTTGAGTATTTTATTAAAAAAGCATAAGGTCAAAGTTTTCATTTTATTTAATAACAATTTTGAAATCATACTATTTTTGTCCAAAGAATAAGATCAGCTGTTGGAAACAAAGTTGTGGATTGACATTCGAAATTATTATTATTGGGGATGGTAAAAATTATATTTGACCTTAAACGTGAATCAAATTTATTAGGAATAAGTTTTGGTGATGGTCAAAACCATTGTTCTAACCGGCTGCGTGGTAATTAATTTTCCGCGATTCGAAAAGCAACCATCGTTATACTTAACAGTTAAATCTAATTTACCAATTATCGCTACAATCTGATATAATTCTTATAGAATAACGCTTATTGTTTAACCGGTTCAAATAGCGGTTCTAGCCATGACTAATAAGTTTATACGGTATTCTTCGTTTCCTATACACTAAAGAGTTGTAGGTACTTGATTATACAGTATATCTACGGAATTTACGATTAAAATATACATTTAAAAAGTAATTGAATAACAAAATTAAAAATAGAAGAATATAATAGAGTCTATCGCAACTAATCGAGAGAGATTTCCTCATAAACTTACACAAGGTTAACATTATTGTGTAAGTTCGGTTTGCGAGCATATGTTGACTACTATATTGCTTAAACAGTGTAGTCATATACATATATGTACACGCAATATAGTGGTTAGGACTCTCGCCTCACATCCAAAGGTCGCGGGTTTGAACCTCACTCCAGACAGCAAGTTAGTCCTATTTTCATAGCAAAAGCGTGTAGCTTAGTTTGAAAATAGTAAGAATATTGATTTGTAGTCTGAGGCTTGGATCGATATTTTTCGATATTCTCATCGAAAGATATCGATCATGTCGGAAGCCGCAGACAGCACAGCCCTATACCTTTTTTTGGGAGAATATTCTGGAAGCATTCGCAAATATCTATAAATAGAGGGAGAGACGCGATTTTTAACACTCTCCTCGTAGACCTCGTTCATCCAGTGTTTTATAACTAGTCTTAAGTTTTTATTAAAAAGTATTGTTAAAAATCTGTGTATTCAAAATTAAATAAATCTTGTAAGTATATTCCAAATTCTTCTTTTTATTCTCTGCTTCCAGAATTATATATATATTCCAATATTTAGATACCCCAGTATTTAAATATTGGTGGTGACCCCTTAAATAAAATAAAGCCCATAAAAAACAAAAAATAAAAGAGAAAATATTCTCGCCCCCCACCCACATTGGTGACCCCGACGTGATATTTCTAAAAATGGCGTCGCCCGCTGTGTATTTTTTTGGCATCAAAAATAAGCTTATATTAATAATCTAAAATGTCTTAAATCTATATATATATAAACATGTAAAATTAATAATTAGGCAAAGAAAGTATGATTATATTAAGTTTCCGTGAAAGTAACTGAACTGATTAATAAAAAAATAATTCGCTCTTACCATATTGGTTGGAAACTTGACTCTCGTCGTAGGCCCCGCTTTAACATAAATATTACTATATCAAGTTCAAAATAGACACAATTATTAAAAATTAATATACAATTCCAAATCCTTTTTTAATCTGTTTCCTTTTGTTATATCTAATTAATTTATATTACGATTTTAATGACTGGGTATTTGTCAGAATGTGATACGCGATGAAATTTTGTTACTACTGAAGGTAGGTATGCTTCGCGCGAATAATTTGAATTTTTGGATTTAATCTTAAAAAGAATTTAATGTGTTCTGCTGTAGTCGGGGTCACCAATGTGGGTGGGGGGCGAGTATTGGTTACACCATTAACTAAACACGATCTCACAATTGTTAAAAAAAAAAAAAAAAAATATAAAAGAAAATTTGTTGAATAATAATTATTTAAACATATTAGGAGAATACTTTAAAAAGTTCGCGGTTTTTCGTATTCGCATCGCTATTTAAACAAATATACTTTTTATGTTTGTTTTTTATATATTTATGAAATATATTTTTGTATATCCATGCTGACTGTGACAATAAATAATACATATATCAAATAGTTTGAATAACGTTAATATTTTTATATACCTACCCGTAAGAAACAGTACCTATAATTTTTCCTATTTTAAAGTGGAAATTTATGCTTTTTTAATTATAGAGGTAGGTATATTTAGCGAAGACGTTGATTTAATCAGTTATCATTCGCTTCATGACTAATTCAATTATTATAATGGAGTTCCGTCAAGAATTATCGGTGAAAGTAAACTTCAGAAATGTTTAATTAACTGAAATGTTTTCGCTTATTCCTAAAAATTCTTTTATAACCCTTTATGAAATTAGCAGGGAGTGTGATTATCAAAAGCCTTCAGGGAAATTTTCATCCGTGAAATTAATTTAAGCGTCGCTTTCGATAAACGAAAAAAGAGTTTCTATTTTATGATGCATTTGTCAATACAGTTGATTCAACCATTGAAAAATGGCTAATTTAAATGATTTATTTAAAAATCACCTTAAAAATTAAAAGTGACATGAAACACGGATACAAAAGACATGATGATCGTGAGCGTTATCTTGAACGGAGCGCTTGAGCGGTCACGAGTACCATTTATCCGGATTAATGATTTACCTATGCTTTTTCGAGCGCGAGTCTGACTACATGCGCGTATCTATTGTAACATTAAATTTTTCAATAGTAATGTATGTATCGCATTATCAGTAAACAAGTGAATACACCAACCGTGAGTTACATGCCTACCTATAACTTGTACCTGACCTACTTACTTGCTTGCCACTCATTATATGACACCCGTATACATCGCAATACACCGAAAGTAGTCGTTGGTATTCTTCCCCATCACTCTCTAAATTGGTGACCACCATCAACTGACCCACTAAAAAGGTATTAAAACATATTTCTTGAATATTTTATTAATTTTTCTCAATATTGAAAATAAAATAAGATTAAAGAGGTTTTAAGAAAGTTGAGAATCTCCAACAATTTAATATAATTTGTCAGTATTTTCGGACCGAGCTGGTGAGATTTTTCTTCGGTTGTTTGCGTCCTTTGAGAAAATATCACCTTTTTACCAAAACAATTTTCTAAGTGAGCTTATGTGGTGTAAAAACATCAAATGTTTACGGGAAACAAAAAACTTGTTTACGATAAAACTGTAAGTAACTTTTATTTTTACCCTAGGGTGTAGTGTATTGCTATCGCTTGAGAGCGGCGTAATGAGGCATGTTGTGAATTCATTTCCAGTAAAAATAATATTTTAAATGTAAATGTTGATGAGTTGAACTAAATTGTCAAAATGACGGACATATTAGGCAACTATTGTTGCTAACGTCCAAAATATGTATCTAATAAACAATTGGTAGAAATGTTCTCATGAATGATTTTCCTTTTTATTTAATTTAAAATAAAATATTACGAAAAAGTTCGAATTGAGCTAATACGTTGCCTGTAAATGGGTGAATTAATTAAAATAAAATAAAATAATCAAAAGGAATCAACTAGAATAAAATATCAATTAGTGTATATTATAGATATCTCACAGAGACGAAACTGTATTAATTATGGGAAAGTAGGTATAGAAGTCATTTGGGTGTAACAGGACTTATGACCTGTCTTTTGGTTGGCTTAAGTGATGAGTTTACACAATTGTAACATTCACCATTTCCACCCATGATAGAATATACCATGCTTATTCATTTTTTTGGAAGTTGTATATATGTTCAAATTGCGTGAAGCTTTCATATATGAGTTGTAAGCGCCTTTTCCATGCGGCCTGTACAAAGCCATTTTCATTCCCCTAAATCCCCACAGATGTCGCTAATGAGAAAATCTACAATTGATTTTACGGAATTTTAGGAGCAATATACTTTTATTATGTGTAATGAAATTCAACCGAATACTTGCATTACACTAGGATACGCCAGGTCATTTGGGTGTAACAGGACTTATGACCTGTCTTTTGGTTGGCTTAAGTGATCACTTTACACTTTACACAATGTGACATAAATCCAGCACTGTTCTGAAAGATTTGAACAAACTCAAAATATTCTGAATTAGAATAAAATATTTTAAAAAGTACGAATATTCACCGTATTAAAATTTTTCATTTAAATTGTCTTGTTCTTCCGTTTAACGATTTTTAGTGGATATTTTATTTTATTTGCAGCAGCTCTTTGAAGCTGCAGCACGCAGCAGAAATAATTGAGCTGTGGACGTCCAAAACTATTATTTCAGATTTAGGATTTGACAGGATGTTCTCCATATTTCAGAGCCTCTTGCGCTATCCTTGAATAATGATATGCAGAATCTGATAATTTTCTAGTCTGTCCATGATGTGGTAAAAATATTGTGATTTCCGGATTTTTATTATTTTTAAGATTTATTCCTGTCTTTATTGCATTAGCATTGTTTCAGTGAGTGTCCATGATTCCATTGTATATAAGAGTATATAATTATATAAGGCCCCTAGTGCTCATTCACAAATTTAAATTTAGATCATGGCTGCATCATAATTTCTTCATACAGCTCGCAAAGGTCCCAGTTTTCATTTAATCTGCATCTCAAGTAGACTATTTTCTCTATTTTTTCCAGTATTATTCCATGTATATTTAGCCTGGGTAATACTGGTCTAGAAGTTTAATACTATGTTTTTTCGTGTCAAGAATTCGCTCGCTGGGAGGGAATGCTTTCGTGAAATTCTGATCAAATCAATTACAAAGGAGATAATTTGTATTGCAAATCTTATAGAAGGTACCTAATTGCATGTTATTATTAGAAGTAGCATGAATAGCAGAATTTAAACAATTCCTAAAAATATATATGACCACCTGTATCATCGGGACGTGGATATGTTTATCAGTTCGTTAAAAAATTTTATGAAAAAAGTCCACACACACACCTTCTATTATGTATATATGGTATTATTCTTCGTTCAATATTTTTTTTAATCTATTTAGTCTATTTTCTCAATTATTTCTATTTGTATAAAGCACAGCATGCTCTTATATTAAAAAGAAATGCACACTCTTAATTTGAGAGTTTTGAAAAGCAGTTTTTGGCTTGTGTTAAATATATGTGCTACCAACGTCGCTGTATGTGTCTTTTATTTATTATAAATTTAAAAACTTGATATATGCACTAAAATGAATAATCACTTATTATGTAAATATTTTAGGTATATTGGTAATATTAAAGAGTATTAATAAACCATTGTATAAAATAAATCAAACATATGTTTTACTTTATTTTATTTAATGTTATAAACATTTATTTACCATTTCAATAAAATAAATCTACACCAATTAAACACATTCATTGTACGAGCGTGATTTTCTTGAACACAATTTTAACGACAAGAAAGAAAAATGTTCAATTTTAATTCTCAATGAAACCAGAGAGCACGCACGAAGAAAATACGTAAATGTGAGTACCGGCATTTCTGCGGTTTTCCAGAAAACATTTTTCTCTTTTTCCATCTACATCTCTATCAATCTTTCTTCAGAGGCCAGAGACGAGCCCTTGGCCGGCGTTGAATTATTATGACAAGCCTACGGAATGGGGCTGTTTTTCTCAGCAGGTAAATATGTACCGGAGGACAGCGGTGCTCAAGATTCTGACACACCTTTCCGAAACACTTTTTCCGTGATTAATCGTCTCGGGAAAAGATGTTTGCTAAGTGTTGTACATGTATAATATATGTACGCTAAAATATTTCATTTCAAGGGGCGCGGAGAGTTTTGCGGCTTAGGGTTGAAATAGTATAACAAACAAAGTATAAAAACAAATTATGTACATGGCGTGATTTTGATAAAACATACGGAGACTTTTCTTTTAATATGCAATTGAATATTTCGAAGGAATTAAAATAACCTTAGATTCAAATAATACCGCTGTTGAAATTCCGAACAAAATGAGCTGTATAAATGGGTAGCTTTTTAGCTTAGTGATTCAGACTAGTGATCAGATGGCCAGTGGTTCGAGCCCTATTCCAGGACATAGCAAGTTTTGTATTAACAATTAACGCAAACATTTATTTATGGGTAGGTAATATACGCCATTATTAATTTTATAATTTAAAAAAGTGGTGAGTAACTTAAATAGATAAACGTAAAATATCTATACATCAAAAATATATATTACTACCGTTACTTGAACTACACACAGCTAGTGATGGTTGTTTACCGGTGATATACTTAACGTTATTTCAGATTTATTACTTGATGATCAATGCTTGGTTTTCCGCAACCATCGGCACTAGACAACAGATAGATATAGCTTAATCATTTATCAATCATCGATATAATCAGATACAAATCTCAAATATCTGTACCTTATGCAACCGGTTAAAATAATGATTTGATCATCACAAGAGCACTGTTGCCTTACTAATTACAGTATTTTAATCGATTACTTTCACGTGAATTTTCAAATTATGAACGACTATTTCCCATAATAAAGTGACATTTATAATTTTCGCTGAAATGAAAAGTTTCTACGTCTAATTTGATTTTATATATTTTTTTTCAAAATTCCAATTTTAAAAAAGAAATTCGTTTTCATTAAAACATACCACGCAGCAAATAATATTAATTTAAATTACAATTTATTTTTGTGTGAATTAACTTATCCATTCGCATGGGTCCCTGATAGAAGCAAGAAGGCAGAATGCAATTTCACACTCTTTTGAACTACTTTCATGTCGTTCATATCTAAAGATCTCATATACGCTCGTTGATTCTTGAGACTTCAAATCTCTGTATTATGAAATCATGTGCTCCACTTACGTATACGACTCTGTCGTGCTTTTATCAACTTAGTACATTACAATCATCTTATACCAACCAACATAATAATATTGCCACGAGATTGTAAAAACAAAGAATTACACATAAACGAGGATTTTTCAGCACTGTGGACGTTTTAGAATCACATAAGAAAGTACTAAGTACTAAGTTTTTGATGTCCCGAAAGTTCACGAAATAACATTTCCTATATAAAGGGCAATAAAACCCCTAATACGAGAATTTTATTATGACAGTTCTTTGATTCCATGAACGCGGCGTTATAGTTCCTATTATAAGCGTTCATCGAAAATAAAACTTCAATATCTAGGACATGTGATGAGACATCCAGAGAAATACGAGATTTTGCATCTCATAATGCACTGAAAGATTGCCGAAAGTCGAGGCTCTAGAAGAAAAACTTGAGACAGTGGTTTGGCCAGTCTACTGTAGAGCTGTTTCGGGCCGCAGTAAACAAAGTCCGCATAGCCAACATAATAGCCAACGTCCGGTAATCGGACAGGGCACGAGAAGAAGAAGATCGAAAATAGATTACGAGAGTGCCTATCGAACGCTAGATACTAAATAAGTGCGGTCATAGACGTGCATAAGATTCTCAAGTGAAGAGTGTGAAACTAGTAAGAATTTTTAAGTTAGGGTTGCGTTTCTTTATTTATTTTATTTAAGGAATCTAAATAAAACAGAAAAATGTATTATAATGACACAGTGTATTAACAGTTAGTAGACCAATTACAGAGATCCACGGCATTACATGAAATTTTAAAATCAAAGCAAAACAGTGTAATGCTCCCGATGACAGATGGGGTATCCTAATCAAATGACGGTATTTTCTAGAGATGCTTTCTATTATATGAAAATAGATTATTCAGTCGTAAAATTGTTGACGCGAGTTTAATTTTATTATTATATTTTTCATTTCGACCTCCTGGTCGCGGACAACCACTGTGGTGATCCTTGTAGATAGTGGGTATCCTAATCAAATCGAGCAGACTGTATTTAATGTCGAAATGATGTTCAATTAATATTATAAAGCATTTTATTGTATTTCAATATAAATCGTTCTCCTGGTCACGGTAAGCACTGTGATGATCCACAGAGATAGTAGGGCATCGGGGGCCTTGATACATTTTATAATAATTTAGTATAGCTCCTGGTCCGGCACCAGAGTTAGACATCCCATGGGGTGTGTGTTGAATATATAAGGCGAAGCAAATCTATAATACAAATCATTCCATTGCAAATCAATGTAAATCATATTCTTTTCACGGCTAACGATGTAAGATGACCCTAATGTGGGTCCTACTAAATAATGAAGGTTAGTAAGTAGCAAAACGTCGCGTTCAAAATACAATATATTGGATTATCAAATATTTCATTATTCTTATATGTGAGCGCGCGCAATCGAGCGGCAGGATGCAACCGGTCGACTTCAACCATATGATGTAGCGATACAGCTGTTAAAATTAAATATTCTATACAGAAATATTACTACTACTAAAATTCAACATTTCATATGAAATAATGTTCTATACTATCAGAAATACTTTATACGGTAAATTAACTAAAAATATGAATTATTAACTAACAATAATTAAATAATATTAAATAATATAAATTTCATTGCAATGAATAAAATCATTTGCCGTATGATGTTAGCGAAAATAGTTGTATGGCGCGGGTGGCAACGGCCGAGGTCGACAGATACGCTGTAACTATAAAAGGATCGCGGAATAAAATATTATACCTTCTATGAAATATTAAAAATAATGTATTCTATACAATATTAATACTCTGCCTGTGCTAGCTATACATTTAACTAAAATATATATTATTAACTAACATAATTATTGTGTGAAAATTGCGCTTTTGAATGCAAAATTATCTAAAAATATTAACTAAAATATTTCTAACATCTTGGGTTCGCATACTATATTGATAATACCTAATGCCCTTTGCATTTACTAAGTATATTACCTAAATAGCCACAGCTATACCATCCTGTCCGTCAGGGACGAAACATAAAACACAGTTATATTCCTAAAAGTGCTACCTCTTACGCGACAAAAATACCTATTGCAGTCGGGCTATGAATATGAACTATTTCCGCCTCATAATGGCGCCTGGAACCAATACTAAAAACCTCACTAGAAATAATAAATGCGACTAAATCTCGATAAATACAATATATACTATTCGTAATACGTCGTTGAATTGGCACATGAATCGTCTAATGGATGAAGGACCCCGTTGTGTATCGTAATAACTTCAAATTCTTTTATAGGAGCAGTGTGGAAACAATTGCATAATATTACGTAATAAAACATCTAACGAACCTAATAATCTATACATTTATGTTACAATAAAATACGTTCACTAGAAAGAATTCGTGTATTAGAAATAAAACATTTTCGATTGGAGACAAACCAGTAAAATCGTTCGAACGGCGCAAAGGGAAAAATTCACACATATTAAATAACATTGAAATTAATAATCATAAACACTTTGTATTAGCAAATTCTTACCTTGAATGGTGTCGTCTTAGACGTGTATGAACCTGTTCATATTAATTGCGTGAGAAAATAATACATATATTTGCTATTTACGAAATACGACATTTTTTGAATAAATAGATAAGGTCTCGGGGATGGTTTGTTCGAAAGAATTCTACAACAGCCCGTGAGTTTATATGAAATAATAGTTTCTTTGAATGCTAAATTTTGGTTTTTTAAACCCTCAGCATCTCTGCTGAGAGGGGTAGAGGCCCCGCGCCCGCCTAAACCCGGTGGCCGACTTCCTAAGTGACTAAACGGCCCCCCTTGTTCCTCCGGAACTTACTGCATCCCGAGACTCTATCTCTTCTTTACGAGATGTGATCCCGTGACGCCCTTCTTTTAGGCTTATAATTGAGAAGGCCGTACTCTTTTGGTACGAGTTTCTGATGATGTGTGTTGTCTTGAGGCGCCTTTCTTTTAGGCCGGTGTTTGAAGAATCATGTACTCTTTTGGTACGAATTGATGACGACATTAGCCTCCTTTGCGGGCATAGTCAGCGATGCGATGTTGTGCAATCTCATTATGCCTTTTCAGAATGGCGTCCCACGATTCTGCATCTTGCAACATTTACTTTGGTCAAATGTTAGGGTGTTAGTAACATATTTATAATATCCCAGCTATTCCATATGAGTGAATGATTTTTATACTGATTCTAGCTCTGTCTTTTTACAGAGGATGACATAGAAGTTAACGTTTTCTATTGAGATTTCATAGCATTCAGGCATGAAAATCCTTCCAAAGTCAGAGAATTCACGACGTTGGTTCACGCTGTTTTTGAGCAGGATGAGGCGCGAAGGTCGAGTCTAGTGGCCACTCCGATCAACAAGGGAGGTCCCGCTTTTAAGAGTACCTCACAGGGGCTTGCGCGAATTCCAGGCTTATGACACGAAGCGTCATCCACAACCTCACCTAGCTCAACGTTCGTAAACCAGAAAACTCCAATTTCAGTTAGATCTCCCCATTCTGTCCTTTACTCGTCGTTCTGAAGCTACTTGTTAAGCCAGATGTACCGAGGTACTCAAATCATAAAGACTTGGCTGAAGACCGAATTGCGCAATACTTACGCAACACAATTATTATAAGGCTACTAAGCATTTCTTATAGAATTACGTGTATTCAATTATTAGTAAAAATAGTTTGAAAATCCCCATACTTTAAAATATATTCGTTCGGAAGAATTTCTCGTACGATTTGGATTGATATCTGGTTATGCAATACATAACGCGTCGACAATATTATGAATCTATTAAGCACTGCTTATAGAGCTCCGTAAAATCAATTGTTAATACAAATGGTATGAAAATCCCCATGCATCAAAATATATTCGTTTGGGAGATATTCCCGTACGAATTGAGCCAAGATCACACAAGAAATCGTGATATTAATTATACATTATTGCTCCGATTTTAAATCTTCCCAAAATAAATACATTTCAATAGTGAAAATAATTAATCGATAGATAATATAAATGTGTTCCTTAGCTGTTACACAGTGGCGGTATGATCCTCTCTGCTACTGATGAATGGTAGATTCCTCCATAAGTCCGGGCAGCAACTCCGTCCGTAAATGCTGTTCTGGAATTCAGGGCTCCGTCGGTAGTCTGTTGGGCAGCGCTCCCGCTCGCAAGTCTGGTCTCGAACTGAAGGGGCTAGAGTATATCGTGTTCCTCCTTTTATAGTAATGATTTCACCATACCTCTGAAATCCACGCTAGTGCAGTGACTCATCCTATGCGCGATGACCTCACCGCCGGCGCTCGCCATTGGCCGGATTCAGTCAACAGGACGGTCGCCTCCGGCTCAACCCGTCGAAGGCAAAGCGCGCCTGTGATTGGTCCGTTTCGTTAAGATAATGGTAAAGCACTCGCTACACGCGAGACTTGCTGTTCCTATTCATAAATAATAAAGGCTCGTTCGCACCTACTCACAAGATCGAGTCTATTAGGATTGGCAAACAATATTAATTTAACACAGAATTATATCTATGGTATAATAAAGATCTAAGAAAATATTACTTGTATAGCTGAATATTCAATATTTTGTTAGCCTCTTGTAATACATAGAATCTTGAGAAATATATCAGGCTTTTACTTTTAAACGATTCAAACCAGAAGAAATATATTTTTGATGTCCATACTTGGCTTTTTTGAATATTATTATTCAAGATTTACTAAATTTATTAAATCTATCTCTATGTCGACCATCACAGCTTCCCCCTTATTTAGAGAGAGGAATGATCTATCAGATCGAGCCTATCTGCTAAATAACCCAATAGGATAGTATATTTCGTGATACTTATCAAGAGTTTATTATTAAACCCCCTTGGAAAATTAATCGTTGTTCTTTCTTTTCTCCGCGTACTATATTTCTATTAGGGTCGAATTCTTTTTCAATGGAATCCTTTTTGCGTATTTAAGCTACTGTAAACCATCTGCCTATCATTCAAATGAAAAGTGTACAACTAACATGAATATAAGATTTGAAAGCGAAAGGGACTGTATATAATTTTTTTCAATTGACTGAAAAGGTTCGATTCTTCATAATCGATTGAATGCCTCAGTAATCTCATTATTGTGTCTGCTAACCACTCAAGTTCCATCCTGTTATCAACACTTAAAAGGGACGCTCCTTCCCCCACTTTGTTATCCTCCTTGCTTCCCTTACAATGGTACACTCCTAGTGTTCACCACCTCGCAACTCTATACTACTTTCCCCAGCATATACCTCCCTTCCCCCAGAATATACTCCCACTAACACTCCCCACATCCCCTTCAAGCTATACAAACCAACTCAACCGAGTAAATATTAACTGTATATTTCTCCTATGAAATGCGAGCTACGATAAATCTGAAGTTCCAGAATTATGTTAACCTACGAATTAATGTACAACCTATTCATATGAACTTAACAACCAGCTTCCTAATATATAGAGCGAACCCCTCGATCTCAATATGTCCTGTACGTGAGTAAACATGATTACGATGATACTTGCTATCCACTCTAAAAAGAAAAAGTGCAGTCTGCCTCCAAATTTTCTAATGACTAGTCGCAAATGGACAAGTCCCTTCAATAACCGTTGGGCGTCGTTTCAACTAACTGTCCAGCTAACCCTCAAAAGAGATGCCCAAAGACGATGCATATTTGTCAAAGAAGTAGAGCCTCAACCATAACCCAGTTGTCAAGAAGGTTTCCAATAACTATTCCTTGCTATCCTACCATGGTGTACCCCGACAAGTGTTCCATCTTGTAACACAATTCTTATTCCCCCTTCCCCCAAACTATACAACCTCTTCTATTTCTAACTCGTTTCGTCCTGTTTTAACCGAGTGAATAGTCAACCGCATATTCCTACTATGATTGCAAACCGCGACAAAATTAACTCTTGTACCCCATCTGAGCTATGAACTCTATTCATATGCGCAATACATGTCCTCCTAAGTAGAAACAGCCAATTGTCCTCAATATTCTACGTATACTGTAATGACTGCCATAATTTATTGTTGGTGTAATATGATGAAGGAGAGGAAGAAGAAGCCGCAAAAGTAGTGGATGACGACAGAAGAAGAAGAAAATGAATCCACCGAAAGGCATAAGATAAAGAAGAAAAGTCACAACCGAGTGTAGTAGTAGATAACGACGAAGAAGAAGAAGTTGAAAGAAAAATAAGAAGAAGACGCGAATGTAGCAGTAAGTAAAGAACAAAAGAAGACGAAGAAAAGACGTAGAAAAACAGTCGAAAAGTTTAAGATAAATGGAAGGAGACGAAATGAATGTAGTAATAGAAAAAGAAGAAGAAGAAGAAAGTGGAGAAGCAGTCGAAAGACATACCATAAGACGAAGAAGTAGTTGCAACGTATTGTAATAATTGCTATTTATAGAAGAGAAGGCGTTTGAAAAGTAAAGCATAAACGGTATGTATTCAAAGAAGAAGAAGACTAGAGTGAACATAACCAATAAAAAAAAACCTTCGTACCGAAGAAGAAGAAGACGCTGTTGAAGTCAATATAACTAAAAAGGGGAAAGAAAATATATATATAACCGTTAGCATATACGAATAAGAAGAAGACGAAGAAGAAGAAGAGGAAGAAAAGGGTAGGAACAACCTCTTCGATAATTGTAGAACGTAACAGTATATATAACTATTATCCGTCTCAATTAACTTTCCAGCCAACCCTCAAGAGTGATATCTAAAGACGACGCATGTTTGTAGAAGAAGTGCATCCAGATGTCAAGAAAAGTTTCCCATAACTATTCCTTACTAACCTGTCTTCCCCAAAATTGTTAAGCGTTTGTCAAATAATCAGGCGCGACTCCTCCGTATAACTGTAATATCGTTCCTCCCAAAACTTATTGAAAACCTAAAACAACTTTATTAATATGTTCCGTATTCATCATCCCCATACTTATATGTAACATAACCTTATAAAATTTTAAAGTGTTCCTTTAACAACGCGAACATGTTTAACGAAGTACACTGTTACAAATCAGAAGAGGTGAACCCTAATATCTGTACTAGCTGTAGTAGTCATCACCAACACTGATACCCACAGAAGATGTATGTGTGTAACTGAATCAAGAATTCCTAACGTATAATTCGGTTTGCTATACGACTGGGATCTATTCAAGATCCAAACGTCCAACCTTTCTACCTCAATCTAAAAGTAATGCCACGACGACGCATGAAGGTGGATGACGCTAATGATTTCGTTATGCTACTACTATTTAATCTACTAAAAATCTATTTTCAAAATTTTTTTTTTTTCAAAATGTTCCAGAAGAATTCAAAAGCTCTCCTGAAAAATTTCTTTTTTATTTTATTTTATCACTATTCAAAGGATTTCTACATACACCCAATGTATAGTAAAAACAATAAATGCTTTATCAATCATAGCGTTACGATTTCTCAAAACTTGAAGAAACTCACATATCGTTAATTCCGGATTTACTTTTGTATTATTTCCAAGAAGATTGCGCCTTAAACTAAAACAATCCTTATATAGATACGTACGAAATTTGAAGTAGTGAGATGTTTATTTCTACTCTGCCTATAAATAAGCTATATCAACGTATATTGTAATATAATATTTATTAATGAAGATAAAACAATTTCAATTAACGTTGCAATGAAGCGAAACAAAGGAATATATATATAAAAAAAACAAGTCCAATTTTTAATTATTCGTTACTAAGAGTATATATATATTGCGCTCTCTATTACCGCTTCCTATAGACTAATACTAGCGAAGGCTCAAAACTTTCTCTGATTTCCGCTAGATGGCGGTAGTATGACCATTTTAATTCATATGCCAGGCCGTCTTGTAAATAAAAATGGAAGTAATTTTATTCTTGTAATTCAAATCAAAATAATTTTTAGATCAAAACAAGAAACTCAAATAATTATTTCGTGCAACAATACGCGTCTGTGTTTATATTACGAACAAGTCTATCAATCCTTCATACAACAAAGAAATTATAATTAGTTTGAATAACCAGAACCGTATATAACTGTGTATAACAATTAAGAACACATTTAGATAATTAGAATAATTAAGAACCATAATAAATCAATGAAGGAAATAATTATTTTTTTTCAATTAATTCAGCAACATTGTAGATTGACATTTTATTTTTTTTAGGACAATTTTTAATATAACACCTTGACGATAAAAAGGTATCTCCGAAACATGCACGTGAAAGTTATCAAATAATATAAGTAGATTTGTAAGAATACTATAATCAATTAATTTTTTGTGTAATTATTATCTGTAAAAATTTAGCTGAATTTAAAGATCTTTTTTTTTTTTCAAATATAGAAACCCTTTTTAATATCCATAAGACAAATATATAACAAGTGTGGATTTATTTAATTTACATTAACCTTAATTTTATTAAAATTAATTTATATTAATTTTTAATTATGAAACCAAACGGATAGTTATTAAAATATTTTTCGCATTTGTATCATAAAAGTACATAACCGAAAGAGAAAAGTAAATATTATAAAACATCGGATTTATAATTTTTTTTATAAAATAAAATATATATCAAATGTTCACATGGAAAAATCCGTTTAATATAATTCTTGTGTACCCCGTATACTAAAAGTTTTCGGTTTTATATCTTCTTTTCTTTTAGATTCATATATTCTCGTGTTTATATTTTCTACTAAATTGTTATCCGGTTTTTTTATATTTATTTTTACTTTTATATTTTTCTGCTATTATTATTAATTACTATTGCATAACTCGTAAGCGAAAATATTTGCCACTGAACAGAGTTTATCTAGCGTGGGTTAATTATTAGTTTATATTAATATAAGAAATTAAATTAAAACCGAATTTTAAGCTATCATAAACCCTCCGTGGCGCGCGCTGAAATCTGTCGCGGTGATCTGCCCGTAATACAGGTGTGTATTTTTGCATTTCGGGCGCCGTGCGAATCCGTTTCAGTGGAGCAGCTAACTGTCCCTTCGTACTAGCCCGAGCGCGAAGGTCGAACTTGTTAAACCTTAAACCCTCAAACGTCTCCGGTCTATTTCGTGAACGCTCGCAGTCGGGCGGAACATGACCCGGGACGGTACTGTATGGGGACCCGTGTCGCGCGTGCTCTCCCATTACACAGCGCTCGCAAACCCGGCGGCTGTGGCCGTGTT